>SJYF01000176.1:2879959-2897435 GCA_006410515.1 Procapra przewalskii
TCTCTTTATTAGGTAGTATCTTTGGCTCCTTGTTGGGCTTCCCTGATAACCCCGGTTCAATTCCTGGGTCAGGAAGATCCTCTGGAGAAGGGATAGACTACCCACTCCAGTCTTCTTGGGCTTCCCTCCTGGCTCAGCTGGTAAAGAATCCACCTGCAATGCAGGAGACTTCGGTTTGATCCCTGTTTTGGGAAGGACCCCCTGGAGAAGGGAAAGGCTACCCACTCCAGTATTCTGGCCTGGAGAATTCCATGGATGGTATAGTCCACGGGGTCGCAAAGAGTCGGATATGACTGAGCGACTTTCACTTTTTCACCTGGCTCCTCGTAACTTAGTGTCTTTACTCTGCACATTGGATTGAAGTTCTCATCGGCTGTTGCTGAGCTCTGGCAAGAGGGTTGTTTAAAAGTTATTCCAACCTATCTTTTCTAATCATATGTCTTAAAATGAGTAAGAGTCTAGATGCCTACTGAAAATGGAATGTCATATGGCTCACACAAAAGTGAGCAGAAGTCCAGTTGACTCTCTCAGAAAAGGAAATGTGTTCACAAACCCATGAGAAATAGCCTCAGAGTTGGGATTTTTTTTTTTCTGCAGAGCGGGTGGAGATAATGCTCAGCCTGGATTTTTCTAAATTTCAATTTTATCTTCCTGCCAAAATCCAGAGTATTTTATAAAACTTCTTATGGAGCTGACTAGCCTTCTGCAGCGGAAGAGTCTGGGAGCAGGTATATTATGCAGAGAGGTGGCGAGATAGTGCTTGGTCATGCTGATTCTCTGTGACCCCGTAGACTGTAGTCCATCAGGCTCCTCTGTCCATGGGATTCTCCAGGCAGGAATACTGGAGGGGGTGGCCATGCCCTCCTCCTGGGGGTCTTCCTGACCCTGGGATGGAACCCATGTCTCTTGTGTCACCGCATTGCACCTGCTGAGCTGTGTTATGCAGAGGACATAGTAAAACGGAGCCACTCTTCCTCCGGCGTTTGGATGGACGTACTTGATACTGTCATCAAAGGGGAAAAAATCAGAACCCAGACCTGTAGAAACAATTTAATTTGAATTTTGAACTCTGAGCAAGTACAGAAAAGAAAGAATAGTTTTCCTTATTATGTCAGCTTTGGGATAAAGCAGAGATTTGTCTGTTTGGAATCAACATGGCTTTTGAGGCTGTTCAAAAAAGAGCTGTTGCACCTATTTGATCTTACCCATCTTACTTCCCATTAAAGAACTTTCCTTTTCTTATGGAGACCAGTTCATATGTTCATTCATTCATTCAGCAAACAGTAATTGATGCCTGCTTTGTTCTAAACACAGTCCCAGATACTGGAGATGAGCGTTTTTGAATCAAAGTTATGCTGGATGCGAGATTAATCTTTTTGTCTGTAATTTTTTTCTGGTCGTTGTTTCCCCCTATGAGTTCTAATATGATCCATAACATTGTTCTCCATATCAATTATTCCTCTTTTCAAAAATGTCGATTTTTTGTTACTGCTCTATTTGAAAGAATAAAGGCCAATTTTTAATCGCTTTAAAAAAAATCAATAAAGACCTCAAAGTGTAGCGGCGTGAGTGATCAGTTCAGAAGCAGGTGGCCTGGCTGGAGGATGCTCTGCTGTGATGCCGTGCAGGGATCCGTGTGCTGATGGTTCCTAGGCTGTTCTCATTTGCAAAGTCAAATCTGGGTCACCACTATGTCCAGGTTCAAGCCACAGGGTGGGCAGGAGAAAGAGTTCAGGCCAGGCGGTTCCTGCGTGGCAAGGCGGGGGGAGGTGTGCTGCATCCCTTTCCTGGGTAAACCTTAGACGGCACGTGGCGACCCCTGGCCGTCAGGAGGCTGGGAGGCGCAGGCTCTGGCTTCACGGGCAGGTGGCGGGGCAGCGTTGAGGGTGCCGCTAGCAGCCGGCCTTTTGCATGGTTTCAGGAGCCCACCCCAGGCCAGGGAGCTTGGGAGGGATAAAACAGCCCGATATAGCTCCAAACCCATTTTCTCTTCTTCCTGCGGGCCTTCATCCCTCACCCTCAGTGCAGGTACTAACACAGGGGATTTGCACGCATAAGCTGCCGTGTGTCGGGGGGTTTAGTGGCATGCTAGGGAGGGAACGGTGAGGACGACTCCAGTCTTCTTCCTGCGCATGGGGATAGCGTGCTGGATAGCGCTGGATATCGTAGTGGGAAAGCGCTGAAGTCTTTGTGGAGGTGCCACGGATTAGCTCTAATACACGTGTTTGTGTTCTTACGATAAAAACCTTGGCTCATCGCCACCACATCACTGCATTCCTCCGTGGTCGCTGGTGTTTCCTTTCCCATCTTTCTCATCTCCTTCTGTTCTTCATTTATTTACAGAAGAACTTACTTCTAACACTGTGCTTTCTTTACTTTTGAAAAGCTGAAATATTAATATATTTAATCCCAAACCCCTTCAATATCGAATTTTTAAAGGAACTCTTGAGTGAAATTCTAATTTCGGATTTTCAATTTGATTTTATGTTGGAAGAACTGAGTAGGATATATAGAAATTCTTCTGAAGGAAAATGTTTTGTGAAGCATTCTTCTTGACAAAGTTAAGCTACTATATAAAACAACTTTTCTGTTAATTTTGGTAGTAGTCTAATACTTACAAATAAATATATCATGTATTTGGCTACATGTATATATATACATATTGATGAAAATTTGGAAAATGAAAATGCATGTGTCAGAAAATACAAGTCATTCATAATGCCATATTCTAGAAATTTCCATTCTTAACATGTTTAGGTGTTTCTTTGTGTCCTTAATATGCCCTTGCCCTTGTGTGTCTGCTGAGTTGTTTCAGTCATATCCAGCTCTTTGCGACCCTATATAGCCCACCAGGCTCCTCTGTCCATGGGACTCTCCAGGCAGGAATACTGGGGTGGGTTGCCATGCCCTTCTCCAGGGGATCTTCCCAATCTAGGGATCGCACCCACGTCTTGGATGTCTGTCGCATTAGCTGACTGGTTGTTTACCACTGGCCCCACGGAAAGCTGACCTTCAATATATATGATGTTAATTTTTAAGAGTCACAGTCCGTTGGTTGTCTTCTGTCTTCCTTTTACCATGGCATAACTCATAAATGAGGAAGAGATTTAATGGTCAACGTGATAGATCCATTCCATCTTGAGTTTTATATTTCATATCTTTCTGTGTTATCAAATATTGTGTTAAATTGTTGTGCATTTTTTTCCTGCATACTTTGGAACAAAATACTCACCACTTCTTGCCAGTCATTGCCTATGTGCTTAGCTCCAGAGTGTTCAGTTTAAGTGTATTCGTTTGCCAAGCTTAGCTTTTTATGTGACTTTTAAAAGTGTAAGGACATATTTCTACAAGCCAGACATCTGTTACGTATAAGCATAGATTCCCTGCACCCGCCTCCGCCCCCCAGGATAAATGTATTTCTTTTGTTAAGCTTGTTGGTCGTGACCTCTTGAAATTGTCAGGCTAATCAGCGCCATAGATTGTTTTTCAATAAAGCACATTCCGTCTCTCCTAAACGTCGGGAATCAGTCTATGTTGCTGTATGGCGTCTGTAGCAGAGATGGCTTGTTCCCGAGTTCTGAATGCTGCATGTAATGGTTGCATGCCTCTCTCATTAAGTCGCTGTCCACTTGTAGTCTTTTGAACTACTCTGAATATTTTGTAGTTTCTTCCACTTTTTAAATTGTTAACGTAGTATGCTGTTGACAATTTTGAAACAAGTAAAAAAGATTATTCTCTTTCATACCAGTAACATAAAAATATTCAATTTTGTGTGTTCCCTTTCAGATTTCAGTGTGACCTTATTACTTAAGGTGGTTGTAATCATATATAATAAAGTTTTTTTCTTAATAATGTTTAATCAGTTGCTACCATGGATGTGATTGCAAGATTATGTACATTTAAGAAGCTTCAATCCTCCCCACAGCCATTGTAAATATTCATGAACTCACTCATAGCTTAATATGCTTGAGAGAGTTCTTTTATGGCCATGATATGACCAAATATAAATTTGTCTGAGGTGTTTAATATTTACAGGTTTAAAACCATTTACAAATAGTTTTTATATGTTTGGCTTGGCTCATGTTCCATTATACTTTCTATTTCTCAATTTTAATCAAGTACATGCCTTGTGGTTTACTATTTCTCCTTTGTTCAACATCAAAAAAAAAACCCTTGTAAAATAAATAAATACTATGACAGGCAAAAAGCTGTGTTTTCTTTTTGACTTCTGCAGTTTGACCAATTCCTTCAGTGGTAAATGCAGTAGTAAAAATTTTAATAAGAGATAGCTAATATAAAAATTGCAAAAATAATGTACTAGAATTTCGTATGTATCCTTTAGTTAGGCAGATTTTGAAGTGCAGGAGATTAGGACGTCATAAATACGCCTGTGTATTATTTTACGAGCGTGCACAGAGGCGGGGTGGCACGTCCGTAGAATACGTCCACTGACCCGTGTGTGAGCTGGTGACCGGGATTGCTCAAGCATGGAGCTCTGAACGTTTTCCTCTCATCTTCATGTCAAACAATGGAAAGTTCTGCCGTATGGTCACAGAACATCTTCATCAGGTTCTCCCCGGGAGACCTTAGTGAGTTTGCAGCGGAGTGCCTGACAGGATTTTCCCCGCGCGAGCTGGTGGGCAGGGCGCGGGCCAGGCCGTGGGGGCCGCTGGCTGCCCGCGGGCCTCGGGCACCGAGACGCGGCCTTTGTTCCCCAGGAGATGGTGAGGGAGGGGAAGACCCTCCCCTGGAAGGGGAAGGGTGAGCAGTTTAACCTCTGCCCGAGCAGTGGGAAGCGCCGGGAAGGGGCGAGGCAGGGGATGGAGGGGAGGACCGGCCCCAGCTCCGTGGGCAGCTCCGGGAGGGCACTCTCGGAGGTGGACTCGAGAGTTCTCCTAAAGTCAGTCATGTTTTCCAAAACTGCCTTTCAATTTCAGATTTTCTTAATTGACAAAAGTTTTTTGTTTGTCTTTTAAATTATTTTTGACTGAAGGATGACTGCTTCCCGGGGCTGTGCTGGGTCCTGCCAGGCCACTCGAGCCGGTGCCAGCCGCTGTGCGCCCGCTGCCTCTGGAGCCTGTTGGCGGTCCCGGGGCTCCGGCTGCCCCAGCGTGTCCATGTCTGCAGCGGCCCCCACTAGCTTCCGTGCCCCACGTGGCGTGTGCACGTGGCCGTGCTGCCCGCCCTGCTCGTCCGACCCTCTCCTTGCCCCTCGGCGTCCGCATCTTCGTCTCCATTCCTTCCCAGCAAATTCTGCTTAGTGCCAGACCCTCTTCCCCACGTGGGCTCCTCCCCGCGTGGGCTCCTCCCCGCGTGGGCTCCTCGGTGCGGTGGCTTCTCTCCTTGCGGCTCCTGGCTCCAGGGTTGTGGCCCATGGGCTTAGCTGCTCCGCCGCCTGTGAGATCCTCCCAGATCAGGGATTGAACCCATGTCTCTCCATCAGTAGGCGGTTCTTAGCCACTAAGTCACCAGGGAGGGCCCTCAACTTGGTATTCTTCAGCGTAGGTATTAAATGTCCCTGTTTGAATCTCGAGTCTGTAAGACAGCAACATAAATGCAGGAAACAGTGAAACCGTAACTTTTCTTTCTTTTTTTCTCACTCTCTAATTAAGTGCCATTGACAAAGGAGCCTGGTGGACTACAGTCCACAGGGTCTCAAAGAATCGGACCCGACTGAAGCGCCTGCACACACACAACAGACCGCTGCTCAGTCCTGAATGTTCTCTTGCTGTCCTTGGCCGAGAGCCTGTCCATCCTTTTTCCTTGCCTTGATGTGACCACGTGTCCCTGCAACAGAAAGGGGCAGGCTTGGGCACTTCTCTCTACTGCTGACTCCCTCCCATGTGGTCTGTGGCGCTTGGCGCCCACCAGGTTGGGTGGCCTGCTCATCGCACAGCCACAGGTGGGAGCTGCCTGTAGTCCTGTTGCCTGGTCTTGTCAATGCTGAGAACTTGCTATAATCCGATTACAACTGATAGAAATCAGCTTGTTTCCTAACCATTGGGTCACTTGCCCTCTCGGCTGGACCAGTGTGGCCTGCTTGCTTTGAGCTCTTCTCTGTCAGGTATCAAATCCCGGATCAGAATCCGGGTCTCGTGCATCTGGGCCCTTTGCTTGGCTGTGCCGGCGTGGTAACTTCTTCCTGAGACTAGCCAGGTGTCAGTACGGGTGGAAGCCGTGTGCCTTGTGCTGTGTGGGACACGCTCTCAAGCCCCGTTGACCAGGGGTCCTGCTTTCCCCAGTTTGCGTTCCTTCTGTTGTTCGGATCCCATTGGTAACAGTAGGTGCTGCTTCCTGCAGTTACACGTTTGACCCTGAAGAAAACGGGGAAAGAGGGAGGTTCTGAGCAAGGGGGGGAGAGAGCGCACTGGCTGGCTAGTGGCGGTGGGTGAAGGAGGCAGGGAGGGGCTGGAAAGGGAAGGTGCAGGGCGCGTGGCGGGTGTGTGTGTGTGTAACGTCTGAAATACGCAAGCTAGGGAGCAGTGGGTGGCGAATGCTCATGCGGTGTTCTGTTTCCATTAATAAGTGGTTGAGACGATACACAGAGATGTTTGGTAGGAATATTAGTCCTTAAAACAGTATGGATGATGGTGTTTTAAAAGAAGTAACCAGGCTTGGGGAGGTCCCAGGGAAGGGGAGTAGGTTATTTGAGGAGAAGCTGTAGGTAGCCCGTCATCAGCCTGAGGCCCGGTCTTCATCCAGCACGTCTGCGTCTCTCCCCTTAGGGTAGTGATTGCTGGTGATCTGTAGCACTTCCTGCGTGTGAGCTGTGCCTATAAGCGACATTTATGTGTGCGTGTGTGTACGTATGTAGTCTTCACTCATCCTGACAGCATCTCACGATGGCTGAAGTGAAATCGAAAAGGGCTAGTCACTCAGTCACATCCGACTTTTTGCAACCCTAAGGACTGTAGCCTACCAGGCTCCTCTCTGTCCATGGGATTCTCCAGGCTCCTCTCTGTCCATGGGATTCTCCAGGCAAGAATACTGGAGTGGGTTGCCATTCCCATCTCCAGGGGATCTTCCCCACCCAGGGATAGAACCCCGGTCTCCTGCATTGCAGGTGGATTCTTTACCAGCTGAGCCACAGGGGAAGCCCCCCCTGCCGCCCCCACCCCAGGTGGTAGACTAGTGATAATTCACTGCACTAAGGCCCAGAGCCTGAAGTGTCTTGAGATTCCACGTCGCTCACGGCTGGTACTTCTGCGTGAAGCCTGACTTCGGAACTCAACCACCTGCCTCTTAGGGCGGTGCTGTGCTTCTTTACAATTTCATGGAAGGTATAATTATGTGCTGCCTAAAGCCTTGACCTTCAAACAGCAGTCCCCCAACTTAAAAAAAAAATCGTTTTGCTTTCTTAGTGCTTCCTGTAGAGTAACCTAAAGAGGAGTCAGTTGCTCAGTTTTTAGGAGGAGAACCTGGTGTTGAAATATACAAACTTATTTTTGATGGTGGATTTCAGATTCAGTTTTTTCTTTCATTGTGTCTTTTCTTCCTCTTATAGTTTCTCAGTTAGTTTTCTAAATGTGTAATTCTGTTCGTTGTTCCAAATGGCACAGTTCTCTTTTCCCCGTGTGAATCTGCTTTGACTCTTTTGCAGTCTGGTTTTGTCATTTCTGGCAAATGTGATGTGATTGCTCCCGGGCAGTTACCAGAACCAAGGAGCACCCGCCATCGGTCATCCTCTCAGGGAATGAGTGTCCTTTGAGATTTCAGTCGTCCGTTGTGTCGAATTGCGGGGTTGTCATGTGAAGATACCAACATTTAAGAACTCCAGTAAGCTGCTTTTTAGAGTGATAAACTTGCTTCTTCTTTGAGATTGTGTTTTCTTTGGATAGCATGCTTATAAAATTCAGACATCTTCAAAATGTTAAATTTCTATAGTGTGTATATGTACCAATTATGATTAAACAACCGGTATCTGACTTGTATTTATTTTTTTGAAACTGTAGTTCTTAAGTCCAAGGAAACTGGTTTGTTCATACTATTCATTTTCATTTTATCTTGAAATATTACCTTAGCTAATATTACCTAAACTGGAGGGATCCTTATGCATTGAGAATGAACTTAGCTAAACAAGAACCATCCTGATGCTAAAAAGCCACCAGAACAAAAATTTCAAAGAGTTAGTTTACTTTAAACATACACTCAATCTTAAAGAACTTATTCCTTTTCTAATTTAAATCCTCATACTGTAATAAACCCGGTTTGATTCCTGGGTCGGGAAGATCCGCCAGAGAAGTGATAGGCTACTCACTCCAGTATTCTTGGGCTTCTCTTGTAGCTCAGATGGTAAAGAATCCGCCTGCAGTGCGGGAGACCTGGGTTCGATGTCTGGATTGGGAACATCCCTGGAGAAGGGAAAGACTGCCCACTCCAGTATTCTGGTCTAGAGAATTCAGTGGACTGCATAGTCCATGGGTTCGCAGAGAGTCGGACACGACTGAGGACTTTCACTTTCACTTCACTTTCACCATAATAAAGAGTTCAGAAGTTAATGGTCCCTGAAACATAGTGTTTGGTTCACACAGTGTTTATGAAACGTTCAGTTAGTTTTGTTGTCGTTGCTCAGTCAGTCGTGTCTGACTCTTTGCCACCCCGTGGACGTCAGCATGTCAGGCTTCTGTGACCTTTACCAACTCCCAGAGCATGCTCAAACTCATGTCTGTTGAGTTGATGTTGGCATCCAATGTTCTCATCCTCTGTTGTCCCCTTCTCCTCCTGCCTTCAGTCTTTCCGAGCATCAGGGTCTTTTCTAATGAGTCAGCTCTTCGCATCAGGTGGCTAAAGTATGCATTGAGAATGAACTTAGCTTCTTGGAACTTCAGCATCAGTCCTTCCAATGAATATTAAGGATTGATTTCCTTTAGGATGGACTGGTTGGATCTCCTTGCAGTCCAAGGGATTCTCAAGAGTCTTCTCCCGCACCACAGTTCAAAAGCATCAATTCTTCAGCACTCAGCCTTCTTTATGGTCCACCTCTCACATCCATACATGACTATAGGAAAAACCATAGCTTTGAGTATATAGATTTTGTTGGCAAAGTAATGTCTCTGCTTTTTAATATGCTATCTAGGTTGGTCATAGCTTTTCTTCCAAGGAGCAAACTTCTGTTAATTTCATGACTGCAGTCACCATCTGCAGTGATTTTGGAGCCCCCCCAAACAAATTCTCTCACTGTTTCCATTGTTTCCCTGTCTATTTGCCATGAAATGATGGGACTGGATGCTATGATCTTAGTTTTTGGAATGTTGAGTTTTAAGCCAGCTTTTTCACTCTTCTCTTTCAGCTTCATCACGAGGTTCTTTAGTTCTTCTTCACTTTCTGCCATAAGGGTGGTGTCATCTGCATATCTGGGTTATTCGTGTTTCTCCCGGTAGTCTTGATTCCAGCTTGTGCTCCATCCATCCCAGCATTTCACATGATGTACTCTGCATATACGGAGAAGGAAATGGCAACCCAATCTAGTATTCTTGCCGGGAGACAGAGGACAGAGGAGCCTGGTGGGCTGCTGTCTATGGGGTCGCACAGAGTTGGACATGACCGAAGTGACTTAGCAGCAGCAGCAACTCTGCATATAAGTTAAATAAGCAGAGTGACAATATATAGCCTTGATGTACTCCTTTCCCTGTTTGGAACCAGTCCATTGTTCCATGTCCAGTTCTAACTGCTGTTTCTTGACCTGCATACAGGTTTCTCAGGAGGCAAGTAAGGTGGTCTGGTATTCCCATATCTTGAAGAATTTTCCATAGTTTGTTGTGATCCACACAGTCAAAGGCTTTGGCGTAGTCAGTGCAACAGAAGTAGATGTTTTTCTGTAATTTTCTTGGTTTTTCTTTGATCCAGCAGATGTTGGCAATTTGATCTCTGGATCCTCTGCCTTTTCTAAATCCAGCTTGAACATCTGGAAGTTCTCAGTTCACGTACTGTTGAAGCCTGGCTTGGAGAGTTTTGAGCATTACTTTGCTAGCATGTGAGATGAGTGCAGTTGTGTGGTAGTTTGAGCATTCTTTGGTTTTGCCTTTCTTTGGGACTGGAATGAAAACACGTTTTCCAGTCCTGTGGCTACTGCTGAGTTTTCCAGATTTGTTGGCATATCAATTGTTTTACCTAATTTAAAACTCAGATAATTCTTTTCCTTGAAAATTCGGAGGTCTCTGAACAGTTAAGAGTGTCAGCTCTGGGCCCACACTCCACGGGGCTGGAGCTGAGGTTTAACTGCCTTCTGGAGAAGGGGCTTGGGAGCCTGCTTCCGCCTGTGTCTCTCCCCACAGGCCCCTTCCCAGTTCCCTGCCCCCATCACCTGTGCATCCCCTGGAGGCATTTGACCTTGAAAACCACGGCTACTTTTCTGTCTATAAAGAGGGAATATACTTGTGTAATGAATAAATATTTATACCTGAGTTTTTCCTCAGATTTTAAGAAAATTTTCGTTTTTTTTTTGTTCCATGCCACATTTAAACATTGGTGCAGGTGGCTGATTCATTATATTGCTCTTCAGTTAGAGTAGGCTGGATACTTCGCAAAATAATCAAATTCACAAAGTTTGCTCTGAAGGAATTGCTATGATAGGGAAGAATTTTCTATGCATTATATATGTTCATTGAATGGAGAGAATGAGGAATTCAATAATAAGCTGAAAAAGCCCTTTATGCAGTATACAATTAAGGATATAAGACACGATCTCTGCCTTTGGGAGTCTTATTTAAGCGAGGAGTCGCAAATAAAGTGGTTAAGTCATGGTGTAAAGCAGCATTGTTCAGAGGGACGGGCTCAGATGGTCCGAGTTGCTGGGAAGTGGCTCAGTCTGTGTGGCTGCAGTGTTTTGGGAGGGCCCTGCGCCTCGGTCCAGAATCCTACGAGAAGATGTGAAGAGGGAGCGCAGGGCCTCAAGGGGGAGGCGCGTTGTAGCATGCGCTTGGCGTCGGGAATGTCTCCATTTCTGTGAAGCACGGGAGGGAGGCCTGGAATGAGCCGGAAACTTGAACTGGAGTCTGACGGGCACGCACTTGGGTAGGCGGGAAGAGCCGAATTTCGCTACACCGACTGGTCTCAACACACGCAGTTATTTCTTGTGTTAAAAAGGAGCATTTTATGTGCAGCACAAAATATCTACGTGGTTTAAAGAGCTGGGTTTTGTCAGTGTAAGCAGTGGGGAGCCGCTGAACATTTTTCTGTGAATGGAGGCGTAATAAGAAAGCTTCAAGAAGCTGAGTTCAGGGGCAGAAGTTTGAGAAGAGCTGGGCGGCAGGAAGAGCCAGGAGACCAGGGCTTAGGGCAGGGTGAGTGCGGGAGCGGAGGCATGGGGCAGGGCTGCGTGTGCAAGCAGGAGCTGACGTGACTCGGGTGTTGACAGAATGTAGCCATGGAGGCCGATTTTGAGATTTTGAAAGCACTTTGGTGCCTGAGCTCTGTTAGGAAAGAGGAGTAGGATTCCATTTTAGATAAGAGTGTAGGTGTTGGTGTCGTGAAATCTTGGGAAGAATCAGGCACGATATACAGCAGTTTGCTTTATCGATGCTTGTGAGCATCTGTGCAACACTTATGTTTTATATATGGCCCTCTACGTTCTACTTTTAGCCCAAGGTCTGAAACAGTATTTGAAAGTTGAAAACCAAAAACTTTTTAAAAAGTTGGGTAAAAAATTTTCTCTACAGAGAGATAGAGGCAGTGATTCGCAGCCCAAACTGCACATGAGAATAACTTGGGGCGTTCCAGAAACTCACAGCAGACACCTCATATGGTCTGGGATGTGGCCAAGAGAGTCTTCCTAAGCAGTATCTAAATGAGCAGAAAAGGTTGAGAACTACTGCATTTACGTGAAGGAAATGACTTGATGATGAATGGGAAATAGAATTTCAGTAACTATTTTGAGGTTTTTTTTTTTTTAAATAACGATTATATGTGAGGATGATGTGTGGTTTCTTCCTCCATGCCACCAGTTTTTCAGCAAGAGAAAAAAAGAAGATGTAAATTCTCTTATGAGAGATTTGGTTGCCTATTGGGAGGAATTTCCATCCAGCCATTAGGTTTATTGGGCACTTGAGGAGGGAGCCTGGGCGATGAGGAGCCGACTGTGCCTGCGGGCAGAACTCCAGCAGGTGCGTCTGTTCAGTGGAGCAGAAAGGGGCCTGACGCTCAGGGAGAGGAAGGGCGTCTTGAGGCAACACTCAGCCATGATCTCACGCAGCGCGTGATTGTCTTCATCTGCGATAATGACCGCATCTTCTGCACACGAGCATCTGTGATCTCACCTGACAAGTTACTCTTGGAAACTTGGGTTTGCTCCTGCAGCCTTTTTAGAGGCTTAATCCAGCCTGGTTGTCCCCAGACTGGCTCACTGTTCTCTACTTGAAATGCTCAGCAAAGTCTTTTAAATGTATCCCCAGTAATTTGGTAATTGTATGTTCCAAGGAGATGGGTGACAGTTACTCCCGGGCTTAATTATTTGCAAGCAAGTTAGGACTGAGCGCTTCCTGCCCCTTCCAGGAAGGGCTTCTTGTCATCCGTGTCAGTGTTGTATTTACCCATTGTAAATTGGCCCCAGAGCTTAATGGTATTTGTCCATTATTAGTTCAAGGTAATCCCAGGCACCAACAGGGAAGACTTCAGAACTAAGAGAGCTAGAAACAGGATGAACGACCTGTTCATGGATCTCTCCTTTCATTTCGAGGAAAACCTAAAAGTTTCTCTCCTGTGGTTGAGAACTGAATGTAATGTCCAGGTTATGCACACTGTGCTCATCAGTACACTTTTCTTTAGCAAGTTTCTTAACTTCTCCTGTGGACATTGCGAAGGTGTCGCCCTCTGAGTCCTTAGGCCTCTCTAGCGCCAGGCTACAGGTGGCATCCTGTTGGTGTTCGGACTTGGACGTTGACAGCTCGATGCCCCTCGCTGGGTCCCTTCCAGGCTTTGTGCCCTTGTGAAGGGGCCCTTCTCCTCCAGTCCTCCTGCGGACCCCTTGGAGCTGCCTCTCCGGGGCTGCGAAGTGCTGGTCGCCCTCACCTGCCTGGTGACACGCCTGAGCGCGCGATGCCCCTCTGCGTCCTGTCTGTGATAACTGCTGCCGTTCTTTCTCTGGATCTGGGAGTGCTCCCACTGGGGTGGTGCTCATGGCCCTGGGTGGGGCTGGCCGTGATGTCCCTCGGCCTCACCCGGGCTGCTCCTGATGCCTGGACCTCCCCTCGTGATGACGTCCATCACAGCTCGTGGCATCTTCCCTGTCACCTCCCCGCCAGAACCTCAGTAGCCCCTGACCGTCTGTGCTGAAGGAGTTCTGCGGAGCTGGAGCTTCTCAGAGTTCTCACTGCCCCGTGATCAGGCCACGGGCATCTGGTGTCTGCTGTAATCTGTCGGGAGAATTTCCCTCTGACTCTTAGGCCCTGTACTGTGTTCTGTCTCAGGAGAGTGGGTCATCGTGGGAGTTTTATCTTATCTGTCCCCTTTCCCTTTATTTTACCACAAATCGTCCATATGTGTCTGAATCCCAGTCCCAGGGGTTTAATAAAAAAGGTAGGTGTCCATTATTAGTAGTATAATAAGATCTGAGTTCTTAGGCGATTTATAAGATCCAAGTTCTTTCCCCAGGGGGTTGGTTCACTTCGTGGTTCAGGATTGTTGTAGCTGGCTTTGTTATTTTGTGGTCTTTGAGTTTATGCTGCAAGTTCAGCAGCCAGGTGACCCTGTTAAGCGTGCCAGGACTTGCCTCTCCTCCACTCAAACTCCCAAGCATGGGCCTTTTCCAGAGTGCAGGCCTGGCTCCTTGGGATGGCTGCTAAGGCCCTCCTGTTCTGCTTGCTTCTCCTCTTTCCAGCCTGGTCTGGTCTCCTTGTTTTCATTAACACTGTGTTTCAGAGATTTTATTTTCCCCCTTATATGAACAAATACAATGTTTCTCAAGGCTTTAGTCTTTTTCAAGGTGCTATAACATTTCATAGAATAATAATACTGCAACTGTTTCCACACTAATGGGCTTATACATAATTTCTAGGACTTCATTAGTCGCAAACAGTGATTCAGTATATATAGTTGTGTCTATATAGCTGGAGTGCAAGGAGTACACTGTCTCTTGCACTTCATACTTTTGGAGAATTAACTTTCTTCCCCGATGCTGCAGCAGTCTCTATAAGTTCTTTAGCAAGTGTCCCTATTTGGTAAATATCTCTTGAGACAGTTTTATCTTTACTTTACCCACGTTCCTCTTTATGCAGCTCTCAAAGGACAAACATACTTTTTCAAAAGTTTCAAATGTATCATTCTACTGTCTTCTGGATTCTATTGCTGTTTTTGGAAAGCCTGCCATAGGTGTAATTATTATATATTATGCATACTTTTATTACACGTACAATAAATATATATTTAGAGATTTAGTTAGCTCTTTTCCTCTAGGGTGCTTTTAAATATGGGTGGTCCTTTTGTACTCTGTAGTTTCATTACAGTGCCCCCAAATAGGCCTTTCTTGAGATATTCTTTTGGCTTGCTGTGATTTCTAATTCTGAGGATTTACATCATTCACTGCTTTCGGAGAACCCAGTCACTGTTTCTTCTAACATTATCTCCATCCTTCCCTTGTTTTATACACCCCAGTCTGTTAGACCTGACTTTTAGAACTTGAAATAGACTTGTATATATTATTGTAGTCTCAATTTTTCTTAACCTTCTTTATATTTCTCATTTTGGGGGATTTCTCTCTACCTCATTTTATTTAGTATCATTTTATGTCTGATTCATCTCACTGTTTTTCTCTTCAGTTGTATATGATCTGTTTATTTCATTTATTGAACTTATAATTTCATATTACATATTTTTCATTAATGGTGTCCCAAGAGGCTCAATGGTAAAGAATACGCCTGCCAGTGCAGGAGACATAAGAGACAGGTCTGCTCCCTGGGTAGGGAAGACGCCCTGGAGGAGGAAATGGCAACCCACTCCAGTATTCTTGTCTAGAAAATCTCATGGACACAGGAGCCTGGCTACAGTCCATGAGGTCGCAGAGAGTCAGACACGACTGAGCATCCACACACAGACACACACACATATTTTTCAGTCCTTACAAGTTTTGATTCTTTTCAAAATTTGCCTTTTTTAATGAAAGAATGAATCTAGTTTGCTCATGTTTTGAATTCTCTTATTGAATTCTCTTATTCTTTGTTATTAAAAAAATCCTTATTTATGTATGTTGTTTCAGATAATTTTACTATCTTTAGCCATCTAGGGGGAGGTTTTCTAATTTTGTTGCTTGTTTCCAAGGGGTTTCTTCCCAGGTGGTGCTAGTGGTAAAGAACCTGCCTGCCCGTGTAGGAGACATCAGAAACGGAGGTTCAATCCCTGGGTCGGCAAGATCCCCTGGAGGAGGGCATGACAGCCCACTCCAGTGTCCTTGCCTGGAGAATCCCATGGACAGAGGAGCCTCGTGGGCTGCAGTCTGTGTGGTCGCAAAGAGTCAGACACGAGTGACTTAGCACACACACATAGTAAATTCAGATTGCATACCCATCTTGGGCAGGACGTGGGTTGAGTGTTTCTCCTTCTGGAGTGCAGACATGCTTGCCTCTGTGCTGTGTTTCTGAGGTGTGTGAGGATGAGAGTTAAGGAGTTACTATTGCGTGTACAGTAAGGCTCAGTGGATTCATGTATTTGAGCCTAAAATTAACATTTCTTCTACACTTAGTTTGATTTTAACTTGAAAGTATTTTGAAAAAAAAAAAACTGAGATGCATGGTTTTATTTGGTTCTTTAATATCTTGTTTTATAGTTGTATTTTTCATTTTAAAATTAATTTTTAAATGTTTTTGTAGTTATGCTTAATAAAACCTCACACAGATTTTCAGTGTAGTGAACTCTGAGTCATTTTAATAGTTATTATGTTTTATTCATTGACTTGGGCTTATTCCCAAATGGCCCAAAAACTATATTTCAGACAAGAAAAGCTTTTGACTTAGTTTACTCTTGTACTGGAAATTATTTATTGGTATACTGTGAAAATTATTTTAAATGTTATAAATAAAACAAAACTGCTTTATGAGGCTCAATTAATTTTACATTTCTGAGTTTCCATGTTAACACTGTTTCTTGAAAATCTGTTTTTAGTTCAAAGAGTTGAAACATAAACATGTGAATATAAACATCGTCTTTGTGCTTAATCGTGCACTTCTCCAAAGAATGTAGGAAGAGCCGCAGTCTCGAGACGCTCGGCTGAGGGCTAACCGAAAGCCTGGCCTCCTGTCTGCTCTGCTCTTTAAGGGGATTATAATAAAAGCTGTCGCTTTAGGACATGACGGGCATCTTGGCGGACTGAAAGGTGTTTCAGATTTCATGTGAAAGACCACCCTTCTATAAGCCGTCTATTAACTTTCCCCTGCATTCTCATAAAAACCTTTTCTGTTGGCTCCTAATGATTGGTATCTGAAAAACGTCAAAACATTGATTCTCAGCTGTAAGTTCCTTGTCATAGATTAATCAGGATTGAACATCTGTGGTACAGCATTTCTTTCCTTTTTTGTTCTGTTGTTGATTTTTAAAAACTCTCCTGAAGGGCCCTCAGGACAGATGGCCCTCACGATTGATGGTTCGATTACCATGATCACCCACAGCTTCAGAGGAGTGCGAAGAAAAGAAATTGCTTTCTTTGTCAAGGTGTTTCCAATTCAATTCTCACCCATTAGCCCTGTTTGGTTAAGTTTGGAATTACTCTTATCAGGTGATTGATGAGGGTTTTCATTTTATTATAATAGGTCTTGTTTAAAAGGACTAGAAGTAGCAAAATGCTATATCTAAGCTGCTATGGATTTTATTTTCTTAAAGTTCTTTGAAGTTCCATCTTCATTACTTTAGCTAGAATTTGCTTATATATGAGCAGAAAGAGCTTTGTTACTTTGAGTTGTGATGCTAATTTTAGATCATTCTGGGAAGAAACATTCATAAAGGCTTGAATTCTTCATTAAATTGCGTCTATGGTTTGCGTTTCAGAAGCACCAAAATCATTTCATAGTAGTAGCTGTTTAGTTATCCAGATGATTCTTCAGGATGAAGATAATCAGAACGGGATCGTCATTACATTTAGATGTTTCTACACCATTGCTTGTATACATTTTTAAGAGGTTCAGCAAACTGACAAATTTCCAGAATTGTGTGCTTTTAATTTTCAATATGGACATTGTGTACAGCAATAAGTAGAAGTATGGTCTCTGCTATCTTTATAACTGGTGGTGAAATAAGACATCTTGGAATAATTCACTTTCTTCACGTTTTTGTATATGTAAGTCAAAGTCAAAGTGAGTAAGTGAAGGATTATTTTAGTTCTTGGATGAAAAGATACTGATTTGAATCTGTTGGTAATTAATAGTCTATTTTAGGTTTCTTCACATACATTTTTCCAAATATTGTTCACAGAAAGTCTGTAGGGTTTAGGTTATTATTTTACAAAAATGTTTAAATATTTAGTGTGCTAAAAATATTTATTTTCCTGTAGATAATA
>SJYF01000176.1:2897741-2909123 GCA_006410515.1 Procapra przewalskii
CTCAATGTTTTCTCTTATTCAGAAAACTCTATGATTCTATCCATATATAATGATTTTTTTTTAATTTCCAAAGGAAAAATAACAGAGGCCTTACATTATTTTTTACCTTCACAGATATTGGCATTTATAAGAAAACACAGAAAAATAATACTTTCTCATAGACCTGTTAGGTGGTAAGATACGAAAAGATGTATCTTTTTTTTTTAAGGGTTTGTCTATTTCCTTTTGGCTGTGCTGAGTCATCATTCCTGTTTGTTTTCTGCCAGCTTTCTCTAGTTGCAGCGAGTCCACCCTTTCGATGGCGTGTGCAGGCGTCTCATTGCGGTGGCCTCTCTTGTTGTGAAGCACAGGTTCTAGGACTCATGGGATTCAGTAGTTCATATTTGTAGCAGATCGGCTTCGTTGCCCCATGGTGTGTGGAATCTTCCTGGACCAGGGACTGAACTCATTTCCCCTGCACTGGCAGGCAGATTCCTAACTGTTGGACCACCTGGGAAGTCCCAAGATGTATATCTTTGAAAAAAAAATTAATTGGAGTAGAATTGATTTACAGTGTTGTGTTAATTTCTGTCTGCTGTACAGCCAAGTGATTCAGTTATACATATATATATGTATTTTCTTTTCCATTGTGATTTATCATGGGATATAGTTCCCTGTGCTGTACAGTTGGGCCTGGTTGTTTATCCGCCTTACGCATACTAGGTTACGTTACACCTGCCAGTCCCAAACTCCCAGTCCACCTGTCCCCCACCCTCCCTCCTTCTTGGCAGCCACAAGTCTCTTCTCTGTGTCTGTGAGTCTGTCCCATAGATCAGTTCATGTGTGTCATATTTTAGACTCCACATGTTAGCGATATCATATGGTGTTTGTCTGTGTCTGACTTATTTCACTTAGCATGATAACCTCTTGTTTAGTCAGTAAATTGTGTCTGGCTCTGCAACCCCACGGATGGTAGCCCACCAGGCTGCTCTGCCCATGGGATTTTCCAGGCAGGAATACTGGAGTGGGTTCCCATTTCTTCCTGCAGGATGGCCCTAGGTCGTTCCATGTTGATGCAGATGGTATTATTTCATTCAAAAAAGATTTATACCTTATTTAGATATGGACAATTGTATATGGCATACAGAGATAGAGAAAATGATGGACAGTATATCTTTATGTAGCCATAATTCCTCACCATTGTTCCATTAAATCATACAGTCCCAATGTCACAAAACACTTAATTTTGGAATAAAATTATTTCCATTGTTGTATAGAACCAGAACTACCATTTTGATAGTAACTATTCATGTTGAAGTATTTAAAAAACGTCTTGGTAACATTTTTCTTGTCAAAATTCCTTCCCGCTGTCACTGTCCGGGTTGTTTCTTGCTAGCCCTCTGAAGATACACCCGTTGCCAGATAAAATGTGTATGTAGTAAAGAGAATTCTGTATTATTCATTGGCTCCTTTACAAGAATGTTTTCAGCCGACAGATACGACGTTCTGTAGCATGGCTGATCACGCTCCTCGGCGAGGGATGTCTGTGCTCTTGGTCCTCGAAGCGTGGTCCTCAGACGAGCAGCAGCGGCATCGCCGGGGATGCGGTTAGAAGCACAGCTCCCGGACCCGCCCTCGCCCGCCAGACTCAGAAGCTCTGTACCTGGCACCCAGGGGTTTGTGTTTTGACGAGCTCTCTAGGCGTTTTTGTTGCCCACTAAAGTTTAGGAACTACTTAGCCGGGCTTTTAAGGAGATGCTGGAATTCTAAATGAACATCTACATGTTAATTTTCATTTGCACAACGGCCTGACTGTGTATGCTCTCTTAAGATGTTGCAGGAAGTTAACGTTTTTCCAGCAGTGAGTTTGGTTCTGCTTTCACTCTTGTTGGTAGTCCTGCTGCAGGCTGTAATCTTACGCAGTCTGGGATACTGCATTTTTTTTGGTGGGTTGCTAGAGATTTTTATGAAGACCTTGTTGGCGCGAGTGATATATGTCTACTAGTGCCGTTAATCTGTGTTTTTCTGAGATGTAGGCTAGTGGTTTTCTGGACCCTTTCACCAGGGTCATCTGTGGCCCTAAATGAGGGAGTGAGTTGCTTTTGAAACACTTCCTTTTGGGTATTAAATTGTAGTAATTAATGACTTTGCAAGCTATTTTGACAGATGTAGTGAAAACTATCATTTTAGGAGTGTGACGTCGGCAAGATGGTGGAGCAGGTCTCAGCCTCCATCCCCTCCCCCCAACAACATATAAATAATGAGACAGCTCTTCACAGACAGAAACAGCTCTGAGAACTCTGGATGCCGCTTGGTAACTTGAGCAACACAGTGGAACAGAATTGAGAACAAGCACAGTGGGGGAGGAAGAGCAGCTTCGTTTAACGAAAGTCATCCCTTCCCCCAGGCCAGCCTTGCTCGGTCACCAGAAGGGGCTCTGCAGCGAGGAGTCCCCTCGGAGGGAAAGAGCAGTGGAATTGTGACCAGATTCTCCAGGCTTCTGGAGCTCCACACGCAGGTCCTGCTTCCATTTCAGCCACCCAGAGACCAGCAAAAGCCGAGGCTTAGAGAGGCAACTGGCTTCCCTGGTGGCTCAGATGGTAAAGAGTCTGCCTGCAGTGCAGGAGACCCAGATTTGATCCCTGGATTGGGAAGATCCCCTGGAGAAGAAAATGGCAATCCAGTCCAGTATTCTTGCCTGGAAAATCCCATGGACAGAGGAGCCTGGAGGGCTGCAGTCCACGGGTTGCAAAGAGTTGGACACGACTGAGCGACTTGACTCACAGAGACGGCTAGGAACAAGGAAGGAGGGTTGGCCACATGTAGTTGCCATGTGGCAGGAGCAGCTGCAGGTCCCCATGACCTGCTCTGCAGGTGACCCCAGCTGGTACGGAACCCCTGCAGATTTCACTGGCTTCCACCCCGCAGATATTTGTGTTTGCCGACACCAGCCACCTGAGTCCCTCCCGTTTTGCCAACTCCTCTCCTCCCAGCCTCCCCTGCTGGAGCCTGGGACCCGCAGGGCAGTCAGCCCAGGGCTGCAGCTCTGCAAGGGCAGGATACCAGCCTGACCCCGTGGCTGAGCCCCCGCGGCTGTGTGAGCACCCAGGGCTGGCTCCTCCGGCTCTGCACTCGCACGTCCTGATCTGATGCTTGCCACCGCCTCCACTGCTCTGCACGCTCCCGAGGGAAGATGGCATCGTGAGAACGTGCACTGACAGGGCCCCCTTGGCTTGCCGTGGGCCTGGCTCGGGGCCTCCCCTGTCCTGGGTCTCCCTTGACCCCCTGGGCTGACTGCAGCTGGCCCCTCCAGCCCTGCACCTGTGTGGGAGGTGGGACCCTGGTTACCAGCCTTCATCACCCTCTGCTCATGACATAGGCCAGTAGCGAGGGCATCCCACTTCACCAGCCACTGCTGCTGCTCATCCTGGTTTCTAGCTGCTGGACCTGGAGGCAGGGTTGAGGACCCTCACAGCCCTTGGCAGCCTCAGTGGATCCCTGGCAGTACCTCCCAAGGACCACGTGATCGTAGGTGCCATTGACCCCAGTGGCCTGAGCCAAGGAGCCACCCCATCTCCTGCACCACTGGGCACCGACTCACAGCGTGCTGCAGCATGCCTCCACCTGCAGAGGAAAGGTTCCCTACACAAGTCTGTCTGCAGCGTCTGGAAGTAATGGCTGCTGTTTCAGTGTCCAGACTCCAGTGCTAGGCTCCAGGGATCAGGAGGGATCAGGGAGGCGTGACTCCACGAGACGAGTGCAGTGAGCCTTCAGTAGCTGACTGCTGAGAAGTGGAGTCCAGGGAATCACCTGACAGTGAATTACAAATGATCGTATTAACAACGCGTAGGTAGCTATAAGAAAACACAGGAAAACGATCAGTTATACCAGGGAAACAGCACAAGAACGAAATTAAGGACAACTGCTGTAGAAAAGACAAGCTGAACAGACTGTGGAGCTGAAGGACACAGTGACCGAACTGAAGAGTTCAGTAGAGAGCTTTGACAGGTCAGAACGAGCAGAGCAGTCTGTGAGCGTGAAGACAGACCATTTGAAATTAACCACTTAGAGGAGTGAAAAGTAAATTGAAAAAGAATGATGGAAGCCTGTGGGTCTTAGGAGAAATCATTAAGGCAACCCGTCCTGTGCCACCGGAGTCCCAGCAGGAGAAGAGAGGGAAGGGGAATAGGAAACATATTTAGAGAGAGAATGGCTAAAAACTTTCCGAACCTGGGGAGAGAGTTGAGCATCCCGTTCTTGAGGTTAATAGGTCACCCAAACATTTCAAGCTGAGATGGTCTTCTCTAAGACATGTTATAATAAAATGGTCTGAAATCAAAGTCACAGAGTTCTAAAAACAAGAAAAGAATATTTTTCTCATGAAAGTACTATCAGAGTTTTCAGCAGAGACCTTGTAGGCTAGGAGAGGATGGAATGACATGTTCAAAGTCTGAAAGAGGCCACCGACCAAGAATGCAGTGGACCCTTGAACAAGTACCCTTGAACAAGCTTGGGGACTGGCCTCCCGCCGCCCTGCAGAAGCAAATTTGCATATAACTGCAGTTGGTGCTCCATGTCTGTGGTTCTACGGATTGTGTTACCCTAGTATGTACTTACTGGAAGAATCCACGAATAGGCGGATCTGCACAGTGCAAACCTGTATTGTTCAAGGCTCAGCTATACTAAACCCAGAAAAGTCCTTCAGAAATAAGTGAGGGAAAGACTTTCCCAAGCAAATAAAAGCTGAGGTGGTTCATCAGCACTATGCCTGCCTTACAAGAAATGTTGAAAGGACTTCTTCAGCCTGAAATGAGAGGATGCTAACTGTGGAAACATATGGAGAGAAACGACACACAGGCGAAGGCCAGTAAGCACACAGTCAGATTCAGAATGCTCCGGTGCTGCAACGTGGCGTCTTGCTAAGCACTCAACTCTAGTATCAAGGGCGAAGAACAAACGTCTTACAAGCAGCTATGGCAACAATAATTTCCAGATACACAGTGTAAAAATGTAAAGTGTGACATCAAAAACATAAAATGTGTGTGGGAGGAATAGACGGGTAGAGTTTTTATATCTGATCAAAGTTAAGTTGTGACGAGTTCAAAATAGCTGCTGTATCTTTAGGCTTTTCCAAGTCAACCTCAGGGTAACCACAAAACAAAAGCCTGTAGTAGATGCACGCAAGATAAAGAAAGGGGATCACAGTATACCACCATGGAAAATGATGAACTCACGAAGGAGGACTGCACCGGGGGACTACAAACAGACTCGGGAGCCGGTGTCTGCTTGGTTATTGAGGTCGCTGGTGGAGGATGCAGTGTGCTCAGGACTTTGATAATCTCTTGATGAATTGACCTTCTTGTTATTATATAATGACCTTGTCCTGTTAAAGTTTTTGACTTAGTCTGTTTTGACCAATATGTATGTGTGTGTGTACACAGACACACACACACACACACACACACACACACCCCTCTGCTCTCTTTTGGTTTTCGTTTGTTTGCATGGAATATCTTTTTCCATTGGTTCATTTTGAGCCTGTGTATGTTTTATGAGTTGCAGTGAGGATCGTGTAGGCAGCATTTAGTTGGGTCTTGTTTTCGTATCTGTTCAGTCACTGTGTGCCTTTCCATTGGATAATTTATTGGTGAATGTAGTCTGTTTACATTTAAAGCAGAAGGCATCCAGTGACTGAATAGATCAGAAAATAAGACCCAACTATATGCTGCCTACAAGATACTTTTATTGAGTCAAATGGACCTCACAGACATATAACATTCTAACAGCAGCAGAATATACATTTTTCTCAAGTATAACTGGAACATTCTCCAGAATAGACCATATGTTAGGTCATAATATAAGTCTCAGCAAATTTTAAAGATTGAAAACACCTTTACCAACCACAGTGGTTTGAAACTATGAATCAGTAACAACAGGAAAAGTGGGAAATTCACAGATATGTAGAAATTAAACAACACACTCCTGAACAACCAGTGGGTCAGAGATTAGATCAAAAGGGAAATTTAAAAATATTGAAACAAGTGAAACTGGAAATAAGAAAACTGATGGGATGCAGCAGAAGCGATGCTGAGAGGACAGTTTATGGCGGTAAATGCCTACATTAGGAAAAAAGAAAGATCTCGAACAGTCTGACTTTCATGCTTCAAGGGACTAGAAAAAGAACAAACAACGCCCCAGATCACTTGCGCTTCACAATCACCGTGGACAGTAACCGCAGCCGTGGAACCAGAAGACGATTGCTTCTTGTCAGGAAAGTGGTGGCAAACCTAGACAGTGTTGAAAGCAGAGACAATGCTCTGCTGACAAAGGTCCGTATGATCAAGGCTACGGCCTTCCCAGTGGTCACGTACAGTTGTGCGAGCTGGACCGTAAAGAAGGCAGAACGCCAAAGAACTGATACCTTAGAACTGCGGTGCCAGAAACGATTCCTGAGAGTCCCTTGGACAGCAAGGAGACCAACCCTGAATATTCTCTGGAAGGACTCATGCTGGGCTGAAGCTCCAGTATTTTGGTCATTGGATGCGAACAGATGACTCATTGAAAAAGTCCCTGATTCTGGGAAGGACTAAGGGCAGAGGGAGAAGAGGGTGTCAGGGGATGAGATGGCTGGACAGCATCACCAGTCCAGTGAAAATGAACTTGGGCACATGGTGAGGGACAGGGGATCTTGGCGTGCTGCCAACATGGGGCCGTAGAGTCGAACGCGACGGGACGACTGAACAACAAAAGCCTAAAGTTACCGGAAGGAGATGACAAGGATCAGAGCAGAGACATATGAAAGAGAGAGCAGAAAAACAGTGGAAAAGAGAAAACATAATAAAACACAGCAATCTTATCTTTTGGAAAGATAAACACATGAAGAAATAGAAAATCTAAGCAGACCAATAATAGGTAAGGAGGTTGAATTAGTAATCAAAAACCTCCCAACAAAGAAAAGCACCAGATGACTTCATGGGTGAATTCTGCTGAACATTTGAAGGAGAAACTAGTGCCAGGTTTTATTACATTCTCCCAAAAAATTGAAGAGCAGGGAACACGCCCAAACTAATTTTATAAGACCCGTATTACCTTGATACTAAAGCCAGATGAGAATACTAAATAAAAGAAACCTATAAGCCAGTATCGCTGATGAATGTAGGTGCAGATGAAACTGGACTTTTATCTTTCGGAAGTCACAAAAGTTAACTTGAAATGGATTAAAGCCTTAAACATAAAATGTGAAATTATATACTACTATAACATTGGCTTAAAGTTTGAAACAAAAAATTCAATCAAGTCTTGCAGTTTTGTCCAAAAAAAATCCCTGAAGAAAACATAATGATAAGTTCATTGACATCAGTCTTGGCAATAATTTTTTTGGATATGACAGCAAAAGCGCCAGCAACAAAAGCAAAAAGCAGGTAGGACTATGTCAAACGAAAAGGCTCTGCACAGCAGATAAGCAAGCAGTTGAAAGGTGGCCTATGGCATGGAATGAAATGTTTGCAAACCACATACCTAAGGACTTAATACCCCAAATATTAGCAACTCATTCAATAGCCACAAACCAAATGATCGGGTTAAATGGGCAGAGGACTTGAACAGACATTTTTCCAAAGAAAAGAAAACAATAGCCAACAAGTACATGAAAAGGTTCTCAAGGTCATAATTATCATGGAAATGCAAATCAAAATCTTAATGAGACATTATCTCAGACCTGTTAAAACAGGTGTTACAAAGACGAGAGAGGACAAACGCTGGCAAGGATGTAGAGGAAAGGAACCCCTGACTCACTGCTGGTCGGAACATATAGATGTAGCCACTGCAGAAGACAGTCCAGAGGTTCCTCAAAAATTAAAAATAGAGCTGCCATGTGGTCCAGCAGTCCCACTTCTGGGTGTCTATCCAGCAAAGAGGAAATCACTGTCTTGCAGAGATGCCTGCTCCTCATGCTCATCGCGGTATCAGTCTCAACGGTCAAGGTGTGCAAACATGGCCCTCCCCTGGTGGCCCAGTGGTGAAGAACCCACCTGCCAGCGCAGGGCACACGGTCCGGGAAGATCCCACAGGCGGCTGGGCTGCTCAGCCCACGTGCCCCAGCTGCTGAGCCCTTGCGCCCTCGAGCCCGAGCTCTGCAACAAGAGAGGGCGCCGCAGCGAGAAGCCCGCCCCCTCCAAGCAGAAAGGAGCCCCTGCTCGCCACAGCTGGAGAAAGCGTGAGTGCTGCGGCCGAAGACCCGGTGCGGCCAAACGTAAGGAAATAGAATCAGAAAGAAAAGACACGGAAACAGCCTAAGTGTCCATCCTTGGTTAAAGGGAATGTGGTGTAACACGTGTCCAATGGAGTAGTTATTCTGCCCTAGAAAGATGGAAGGCTGCCTTGCCTTTGGCAACAGCATAGGTGAGTGAGAAAGACAAGTTGTGTTATGAGCTCACTCGTATGCGAGGTCTGGAATCACTGGACTTGAAGAGCCCGAGGGAGGCCCAGCTCCTGAGCCCTTGTGGCCTGCAGCCCAAGCTCTGCAACAAGAGAAGCTGCTGCAAAGAGCCCTTGGGGTTGACAGGGGCTGGGCAGTGGTGGGAGATGGCCCAAGGACAGAGCTGTCAGTTATGAGATGAGTCAGTTCCAGGGGGCTGGTGAACAGTGTGGTGACAGCCACTCACAGACACTGTATTGGTCTTTGAAAGTTGCTATGTGAGTAGGGCTTTTACGGTCCCGCCATAACAACGGTAACAAAACAGCACATGAGTAACTGTGAGATAAAGGATCTGTTAATTAACACTTGTTGCGGTAAAGATTTCACAGTATATATGTTTCTCTAATCATCTCATTGTGCACCTTAAGCTGACAGAGTGTTGTAGGTCAATTATATTTCAGCAAAGCTGGGAGGATTGTAATTTTAATCGTAGGTATCTAATTCCGAGCCTTTCTGTCCCTCCCCCCTCTCCCCCTACACATAATAGTATACGTGAAAAAAGGAGACTAGATTGGCCAAAAGATTCGTTTGGGGTTTCCTTAAGATGTTATGGGGAAATCTGAATGAACTTTTTTGGCCAACCCAGTATATGGTACACTTGGATAAACAGGTAAGGCTGTTCTTTCAGATAATCCCAAAGAGAGAGGGGAGGAGTGGAAGGCAGGAGAAGAGGAAAATCGATTCTTTTATTTTTCAATACCTCCTGCCTCTGGTCAGACAGAAAGTATTGTTATGTATAGGCATGAGGCCAGGACTTAAGCCACCTAATTTTGTAATTCATGTTCCCATTCATTTATTTTATTTTTCACTCCTATAATCTTCAGATGTATGCAGTAGATTTTCTACTGCGAATGCATTTTTAAAATGCATTTAGCGTGGCTCGATATAACATTTAGTGCTCATGAATTTTACAGAGAAAAATAAAACCACTTCCCTTTTTTAAAATTAGCTTTCAATCAGCAGTTCTCATCTTAACTGCTCTTCTGTTTGGGCTCTCTCTGCATCACACATGCCTCGGGAGTCTCAGCTCTGAGTGCACCTGCCAGTTTATCTCTTGCATCTTGGCCCTTGGATGGTGAGGGGGAAATACCATGTTGTTGCCCTTGCACACTAGGCTGGACACCCAGCAAACTGTGTACCCAGCAGTGCCCGGAGCACTTACTTCACACCTCCTCCTCAAGGCTCCAACAACTTCTCCTCTTCGGAGAGCTTCGTTCCTGCTACCCACACAAAATAATCAGCACCTTTTTACGCAAAACCTCGTAACTTTGTGCCCCAGATTCTACAGTCTCCTTGGACTCAGATCTCCTCTCCTCTTCTCCTTTCCCTCACGGCGAAAAACGTTCTCAGCTTCTGTCCAAGCCCTTCTTGGTCAGGACTCCCTCTTGCTGCCTCTTCAGGGACCTTTTGTCTTTTCTGAGCCTCTGCTGCTTTCCCGATGACCCCCACGCTCACTGAAGCATGCTCAGGTCTGCGCCCGTGAAAGGAAGCAGCACTGGACCAGCCTGTCTGGCTTCACCTCCGCCCTCCTGTCCTCACTTTCTCCTCCCCCACTCAGCCCCTTAGTTGCGTGCCCGCAGACACTGTGCCCCCCTTTCTCGTATCCCGTTCTTCTCTTGGTCTGCTTCTCCTTCTGCCATCTGCCAGAGCTCATCTTACTGCGTGGCTTATGCTTTGCATCAGGTTGCCAGTTCTTAGCCATGATCTTGCCCAGTTTGCTGCCATGTTTATTTGGGCATTGTTTGGGTATACTCTCTTGCCTGACTTTATAAATGCGTGCTAGCAGTATTCTCCACACACCGCTGCTCCTCCTCCCTGGGTTTAGCGGCTTCCTCTCACACTGCAGTGGTTTGGTCACTCGGTCGTGTCCTACACTTGTGACCCTGGGGACTGCAGCCCGCCAGGCTCGTCTGCCCATGCAGTATTCTCCAGGCAAGAGTACTGGGGTGGGTTGCTGTTTCCATCTTCAGAGGCTCTTCCCGAGCCAGGAGTCGACTCTGAGCCACCCGCATTGCATGCGGGTTCTTTACTGCCCGGCCACTGTCCTTCCGGTTTCATCCCTTGACAGTCTCTCTCCTACTTTACATTCCAGGTTATTCCTTTTTTTCTTTCATCTCCAGTATTTTCTTCTTTCTTTTAACCTCGAAGACTCAGTGCATGTTGTTTCTGCATTATGGAATGCTCTCTGCACACGTTATAGCCCAAGTCAGCCTTTGCTTGTCTAACTCAAGTGTTAGTTTGCTGTGCTTTTCCCTCCTGAGAGGTTTAGTGACTTTCTAAATGGCATGGATTTCCTTTTGCTGTCTGTCCTGTAGTATCCTGTAGGTTTATTCTACTGTGCTATAGCTTTAGGCAAGACCATGCTTGTGCTCAGTCATGTCCAAGTCCTTGCGATCCCATGGGCTGTAGCTTGCCAGGCTCCTCTGTCCATGGAATTCTGCAGGCAAGAATACTGGAGTGGGTTGCTGTTTCCTCCTCCAGGGGATCTTCCCTACCCAGGGACTGAACCGGCGCCTTCTGTATCTCATACACTGCAGGTGGATTCTTTACCACGCGGAGTCATCAGGGAATCCCAGATGCTCTCCTTTTCAGTATATTGTAGAGACCAGTCTTGTTCAGTTCACCATTATATCTCCATCAGTTCAGGTCAGTTGCTCAGTCGTGTCCGACTCTTTGCGACCCCACGAATCGCAGCATGCCAGGCCTCCCTGTCCATCACCATCTCCCGAAGCCCACTCAGACTCACGTCCATCGAGTCGGTGATGCCATCCAGCCATCTCATCCTTGGTCGTCCCCTTCTCCTCCTGCCCCCAATCTCCCCCAGCATCAGTCTTTTCCAATGAGTCAGCTCTTCACATGAGGTGGCCAAAGTACTGGAGTTTCAGCTTCAGCATCATTCCTTCCAAAGAAATCCCAGGGCTGATCTC
>SJYF01000176.1:2909260-2935023 GCA_006410515.1 Procapra przewalskii
CTAGGTTGGTCATAACTTTTCTTCCAAGGAGTAAGCGTCTTTTAATTTCATGGCTGCAGTCACCATCTGCAGTGATTTTGGAGCCCCCCAAAATAAATTCTGACACTGTTTCCACTGTTTCCTCATCTATTTGCCCTGAAGTGATGGGACTGGATGCCATGATCTTTGTTTTCTGAATGTTGAGCTTTAAGCCAACTTTTTCACTCTCCTCTTTCACTTTCATCAAGAGGCTTTTCAGTTCCTCTTCACTTTCTGCCATAAAGGTGGTGTCATCTGCATATCTAAGGTTATTGATATTTCTCCCAGCAATCTTGATGCCAGCTTGTGTTTCTTCCAGTCCAGCGTTTCTCATGATGTACTCTGCATAAGAGTTAAATAAGCAGGGTGACAATATACAGCCTTGACTTACTCCTTTTCCTGTTTGGAACCAGTCTGTTGTTCCATGTCCAGTTCTAACTGTTGCTTCCTGACCTGCATACAGATTTCTCCAAGAGGCAGGTCAGGTGGTCTGGTATTCCCATCTCTTTCAGAATTCTCCACAGTTTATTATCATCCACACAGTCAAAGGCTTTGGCATAGTCAATAAAGCAGAAGTAGATGTTTTTCTGGAACTCTCTTGCTTTTTCCATGATCCAGGGATGTTGGCAATTTGATCTCTGGTTTCTCTGCCTTTTCTAAAACCAGCTTGAACATTAGGGAAGTTCACAGTTCACTTATTGCTGAAGCCTGGCTTGGAGAATTTTGAGCATTACTTTACTAGCATGTGAGACGAGTGCAGTCGTGCGGTAGTTTGAGCATTCTTTGGCATTGCCTTTCTTTGGAATTGGAATGAAAACTGACCTTTTCCAGTCCTGTGGCCACTGCTGAGTTTTCCAAATTTGCTGACCTGTTGAGTGCAGCACTTTCACAGCATCATCTTTCAGATTTTGAAATAGCTCAACTGGAATGCCATCACCTCCACTAGCTTTGTTTGTAGTGATGCTTTCTAAGGCCCACTTGACTTCAGATTCCAGGATGTCTGGCTCTAGATGAGTGATCACACCATCATGATTATCTGGGTCATGAAGATCTTTTTGTACAGTTCTTCTGTGGATTCTTGCCACCTCTTCTTAATATCTTCTGCTTCTGTTAGGTCCATACCATTTCTGTCCTTGATCGAGCCCATCTTTGCATGAAATGTTCCCTTGGTATCTCTAATTTTCTTGAAGAGACCTCTAGTTTTTGCCATTCTGTCCTTTTCCTCTATTTCTTTGCATTGATCGCTGAGGAAGGCTTTCTTATCTCTTCTTGCTCTTCTTTGAAACTCTGCATTCAGATGTTTATATCTTTCCTTTTCTCCTTTTCTTTTTGCCTCTCTTCTTTTCACAGCCTTATCTCCATAGGTGGAGAATTTTCTTTAATGATTCCTGCTCATTTATACTCAAGAGACATCACCATTCTTTTGTCAGGAACATTTTTTGAAATGATAAGCCAGTGGATTTTCGAGTTCAAGCATTCCTGCAGGATACCCTGTTGCTCAGAAACCTAGACAGCTCTGTGACGTCGTCTTCATGTATGCTGTAGGGCCTTGGAGGGCAGGGGCTTCTCCTGTTTCTTTAGCATTGCATAGATCTTTGAATAAAGTAAAGCAAACTTAAGTTAAATGGGACAGAGAAGTGTATTGATTATGGAAATTATTTAAAGTAGCAGCTCCTTAGATCTCAACTAAAGACGGTCTGGTCTCTGACAGCAACTAGCCTTATAATTAAGACACACTTCTCATTGTTTTGGCTTCAGTTTCCTCATTTGTTAAGTTCTGACTTTACCGTGTAGATGAATAAATACTGAAGGTATAATCAAGCAAAACACTAATATTATATACTTTACCTATTCAAAAATATGTAGTCTCTAAACCATGGTTTATAAATGCACAGTTTAAAATATTCATCTATGAATTCCACAGAATTTAGTAAATGTTACTCATTTGTACAAATCAACATTCTTCCTGCATTAAAAAGAAAGTATATTCAAATCACAATATTTTAAGTTATTTTAATTTTGGATTTTAGTTTCAGGCCAGAAAATGTGAAAGGTCTGGTTGTAAAGGAAAATTTTTACTACATTTTTCTCACTTTATATTAGAAAAAGCCTCAGTCTTCAGGAGTTTGGAATGCTTTCCGTGGTGATGCACAAATAACACAGTAAACACTCTTCTTCCAAATTTACCGATTTAATAAAAATTTGGATATTTTTCTTACTACACTGCAACATTCTTTTTATTAAAGTAAGAGATGAATTGTGTTTGTGTAAAAACCAAGTCGTGTGTTCTTCCTTTGCTGTTTACTTGGTTTCCGGATCGTTGGTGGCAGTCTCTTGTTAAACTAAGTTGCAGAGTCTCCTCTGAGTGGCGGGCGGACCCTGGAAAGAAGACAGACGCAGAGTGTCCCAGGCGTCAGGGGCAGCGCTGGACCTGGCAGCTGTTCCCATCCTCTCACCTGTAAAATCAGGGTAAAAGGGGCCTAACTCTGCCGATCAGCTCTCGTATCTGGAAAGTCATCCTCAGGGAGCAGAAGATTCCAGTCTCCGCACACCCGTCCGAAACCTGGGCTCTCCCTGCTCCCAGGGCGCCTTTGTTTCCTTCCTGCAGTGCTTGTGGGGTGTTGCCGCCGAGATGCGCCAGGGGCAGCGCAAGCAGCCACGCAGGCGGGGGCTAAGGGGCCACGCCAGGCACGCGGCTCGCGATTCGGGCACGGCTTTGGGCGCTGCAGTGTAGCTCGCTGACTGATCAGAAAAGAAATAGGCTGCTTCCCACCATGTGACTGAGCCGAGGGGTGCTCTTCTCATGGATTCGCTTGCGTGTCTTCTGTGAAAGAACAGACGGGACAGAACAGGGCCACGTAGTGAGTAAGGGATGAAGGAAAGTGACAGACTAAAACATAATTAGGCAGAAGCCACAGATGACAGGGTGGACGGTCAGGGCTGACCAGCAAGATGGAGGTCCCTGTCTGAAGATTTAGTGCAAGGAATCTGTCAAATGGTGGTGGTTGCTCTGTAGTTGCTAAGTTGTGTCCGACTCTTTGCGACCCCATGGACTGCAGCACGCCAGGCTCCTCTGTCTCCACTATCTCCAGGAGTTTGCTCAAATGCTTGTCCTCTGGGTCAGTGATGTTATCCAACCATCTCATCCTCTGCCCTGCCTCTTCTCCTTTTGCCTCTCTTAAGTTGATTCTTTGTATCATGTGGCCAAAGTGTAGTTGCTTAGCAACTACACAGCAACCACCACCGTTGGAGTTTCAGCTTCAGCATCAGTCCTCCCAATGAATATTCAGGACTGATTTCCTTTAGGATTGACTGGTTGGATTTCCTTGCAGTCCAAGGGACTCTCAAGAGTCTTCTCCAGCACCACAATTTGAAAGCATCAGTTCTTTGGCAGTCTGTCTTCTTTATCGTCCAACTTTCACAACCATAAATGACTACTGGAAAAACCCTAGCTTTAACTATATGGACTTTTTTTTTTTGGCAAAGTGATATCTGTTTTTTAATATGCTGCCTAGATCTGTCATAGCTCTTCTTGCAAGGAGCAAACATCTTTTAAGTTCATAGCTGCTGCTCTGTCTGCAGTGCTTTTCGAGCCCAAGAAGATGAAATTTGTCACCTCTTCTACGTTTTACCTTTTTCAGTTCACTCACTCAGTCACGTCCGATTCTTTGCAACCCCATGGACTGCAGCACGCCAGGCTTCCCTGTCCATCATCAGCTCCCAGAGCTGGCTCAAACTCATGTCCATTGAGTCACTGATGCCATCCAACCATCTCATCCTCTGTGGTCCCCTTCTCCTCCCGCCTTCAATCTTTCCCAGCATCAGGGTCTCTTCCAGTTAGTCAGTTCTTCACATCTAAAGCTAAAGCTTTTGGAGCTTTTGAAGTTAAAGTATTGGAGCTTTAGCTTCAGCATCAGTACTTCCAATGAATATTCAGAACTGATTTCCTTTAGGATGGACTGGTTTGATCTCCTTGCAGTCCAAGGGACTCTCAAGAGTCTTCTTCAACACCACGGTTCAAAAGCAACATTCTTTGGCATTCAGCTTTCTTTATAGTCCAACTCTCACACCCATACATGACTATTGGAAAAACCATAGCTTTGACTAGATGGACCTTTGTTGGTAAAGTAATGCTTTTTAATATGCTGTCTAGGTTGGTCATAGCTTTTCTTCCAAGAAGCAAGTGTCTTTTAATTTCATGGTTGCAGTCATTATCTGCAGTGATTTTGGAACCCAGGAAAATAAAATCTTTCACTGTTTCCATTGTTTACCCATCTATTTGACGTGAAGTTATGGGACCAGATGCCATGATCTTAGTTTTCTGAATGTTGAGTTTTAAGGCAAATTTTTCACTCTCCTCTTTCACTTTCATCAAGAGGCTCTTTAGTTCTTCTAGACTTTCTGCCATAAGGGTGGTGTCATCTGCATATCTGAGGTTATTGATATTTCTCCCGGCAATCTTGATTCCAGCTTGTGCTTCATTTCCCCTTTTATTTGCCATGAAATGATGGGACTGGATGCCATGATCTTAGTTTTTTGAATGTTGAGTTTTAAGCCAGCTTTTTCACTCTCCTCTTTCACTATCATCAAATGGTAACTAGAAATAGAAGGGATATTGAAAATACTCACATTGAAACTCTCTAACTCTGTTATTTATAAGAAGGGGCTATTCTGCATTTCTGTATGATGACTTTTTAATAGGGCCATCATATATTGCGTTAATTTATCAAGATATTAAATTTTATTTAATATTTCATGAAGAATGCATCATATACTTTTTTTATGAGATTCAAATCCTAATAGCTACCGTTTGATAAAACTGCCACATAAACACACACACACGAATGTATGCTTGCACATATAAATGTTTTCCAGAATAATTTCCACAGGACATTAACATCTTAGTATTTTTAGCTGATCTTTACAAGTCATGGGCTTCCCAGGTGGTGCCAGGGGGTAAAGAACCTGCCTGTCAAAGCAGGAAATAGAAGAGATGCGGCTTCAATCCCTCTGTCAGCAAGATCCCCTGAAAAAAGAATGGCAACTGACTCCAGTGTTCTTGCTTAGAGAATTTCACAAACTGAGGAACCTGGCAAGCTACAGTCCATGGGGGTGCAAAGAGTCAGACAGGACTGAGCAACTGACACTAATGTATCATAATCATTTAAAACATATACATTTTGTTTTACATGAAGGCGTAATCATTTAATATTAGCTCCATAAATTTGTAGTGCATCATTCTTAGGTAAGATAATTTTTAAGTGATTTTTCTGTTAACCTATGTAGCAATTTTTTATTCTTTAATAAATAAAAAGGTTAATTGTAGAAAGCATGCTTTTTTCAAGTTCAAATATTTGAAAAAACCTTTTGATCTTAATAAGTAATATAGCAAGAGAAGCCAGCTCATGCTGAACATGTTGCCAGGTATCTATTGAGTTTTGGAATTAAAAACTCAAAATTATGCATCATTGGACTGTACTTTTTAAAAAGCAATATAGAATAGTGAAAATGATGGGATTGAACAGTAACATTGCACTGACTGGGTACATCAAGTGATTTCTTTGCTCTAACAAGCCTTTTGCCTGGAGTGGAATTCAAATCCTGTGTAGCAGTGATGGTTGCTAGTTACATTGGGCTTTCAAAGGCTTTTTCAGAAGTAGTATTATCCATTGTACAGTATCCTTTTAAAACACATTTGCAGTAGTCAGAAGTACGTTTTTGACAGAATTAAAAAAATATGTAGCCAAAATATCTATTGAAATGAAAATGAAATGAAATTATCTGCTCAGTCATGTCCGACTCTTTGCGACCTCATGGACTATAGCCTACCAGGTTCCTCTGTCTATGGGATTTTCCAGGTAATAGTCCTGGAATGGATTGCCATTTCCTTCCTCAGGGGATCTTCCCAACCCAGGGATCGAACCTGGGTCTTAATTAAAATGGCTTCTTTTTATTATGCTAAGTAGAAGAGAAATATTGTTAAGAAATACTGAAAATGAAAAACCAGTGGGAATATTTATAAAACATTCATTTTTATATATGAATAACTGGATATAATAGAAATGTATCTCTAAAATGTCCCAAAATGTCACTTGTATTTTAAATAAGCTTGATGATGTATGCCTATCAACTTATCTATTATTTTAAAAACTGACGTATAGAGTTGCATATATGGGCTTTCAAGGGTGAAACTTGGTATAAAACAAACTATTGCAGTATTTATACATTTTTATTGAGATATTATTTTATTTATTTTACTTTATTTTTTATTTTTTAAAAATTGAATTATAGTTGATATACTGGGGAAGGAGCCTGGAGGGCTATAGTCCATGGTGTCGCAAAGAGTTGGACACGACTGAAGAATTAACACATGCGCATATATAGTTGATATATGATAAATTTAAGTTATAGGTGTTCAGCAGAGTGAGTCACAGCTTTTAAAGGTTACATTCCATTTATAGTTACTGCAAAACAACTGGCTATATTCCACGTGTTGTATGGAATGTCCTTCCAGCTTGTTTATTTTGGGTATAATATTTTGTGTCTCTTAATGCCACACCTCTGTCTTGCCCCTCCCATCCGCCTCTCCCTCTGGCAGCCACTCTTCTGTTCTGTACACTGTGAGTCTGTTTCTTTTTCGTTACACTCTTTAGTTTCACTTTCTAGAGTCCACATATAAGTGACATCATACAGTATTTGTCTTTCTGTGACTTATTCTGCTTAGCATAGCACCCTCCAAGGCCACCCCTGTTGCTGCCGATGGCAAAATTTCATTCTGTTTTCTGGCTGAGTAGTATTACATTGTGTGTGTGTGTGCGTGTGTGTGTGTGTGTGTGTGTTTACGTATACACACTGCATCTTATTCATCCACTCATCTGTTGATAGACAGTTAGGTCACTTCCGTATCCTGGCAATTGTAAATAGTCCTCCTGTGAACACTGGGGTTCATGTATCTTTTAGTGTTTTTGGCTTTGTTTCGGGATATATACCCAGGAGTGGAATTGTGAGATCATTGGTAGCTCTGCTCTTAATTTTCTGAGGACTCTTCATTCTGTTTTCCATAGTGGCTATGCCGGTTTACATTCCTGTCCGTAGTATAGGGCAGTTCCCGTTTCTCCACATGCTCAGCAGCATTTGTTATCTTTGTTCTTTTTGACGATGGCCGTCCTGACAGGTGGGAGGTGGTGCCTCACTGTGGATTTAGTTTGCATTTCTCTGATTCACAGCGTGGAGCACCTTTTTGTCTGTCTGTTGGCTTGTCGTCCTCTTTGGGAAAATGTCTATTTAGGATTTTAAGTGGAAACTTAAGGTGATGTGTTTTGGTCTAGTTTCTGTGGGCTGTAATATATTTAATTACATATTTACCACATTTATATGATTTTCAAATTAAAACCAGTATATTAAGTGGAGTTAAATCTGAAAATTTATATTTTAGAATCTTAATGTCCAAGGTGTATAAATCAAAAATGAGTTGCTTTTGATTTGTAATAGTTTGACCAAATTATTCATTTTATTATTCCTGTTTTAAAGGTCATTAAAACCCTTAAACTATCAAAATATTTAATTTTGAATCTCGATTGTAAATATTTAAAGAAAAACTTTTTAGTTACTTTTAAAAAGCAGCTCTGACAATCTTAAGAATATTTGGACTAGACTGTTGCCGTGGCTGTGCTGTTTCTCCAGGTAATGCCCTCTGTCTGTTGTTCACAGATCCGGAGGTGCTGTGGAAGTTCCCAGAGGACTTTGCAGACCAGGTTGGAACCACATCATTTTAAAAAAGCATTTAAAGTTGAATAGTGATGATCATTACTGCTGTTACTGCTACTGCTGGTACTGAAGCTTCTGCTGCATCTGAATCACCATAAGCGTTTTCTCTTGGTCAGCTCTGAGAATAAAAAGCCCTATATGGAGAGTATCTGGAAAATGTTTGGAAGTTGCCAGCGAGATGATGAAGAGGCCTGCCTTGAAGCTAATAGGAAGTCAATGTTCACAGTTTCCGAGTGTTTTTACACTCTTTTAATGTATTTGTGGAAAACATATTTAGAAACACGTAAGCATTTCCCCGTCAGAAAGACCTGATGGTGCAGTTCTTTGAGGAATACCCTTCTGTCAGTAAAACAGAAGGGTGCTACTTAGCTCTTCCTTAGCTCTGTAAGTAAGACAGTAAGAAGTGGTAACTGCTGTAACCACGAGAGCAGTTCTGTCCTTGTTACAGTAATATTGGGATCATTAATATATATAAGTTGAACTGGCATTATTTCCTTATTTTAAAATCTTATTTGTAGCTTTATTTTCTTAAAAGAAAACAGGAGAAAATTCAAAATGAATTTACTGTATTTGTATTTTAAGTGTAATCTTGTCTAGTTCCTTAAATATTTAGTGTGACCAAAACTGTGAATTATTTTGACATGATATGTGTAAATTTAAAAATCCTTATGGTTTATATTATGGATTTATAATTTTGAAGTAAATTATATGGGTAACCATACACATTTAAATTTTTACACAAAATACTACTCTTTCTGGAAATCTGATGAGCAGGTTCCTTTTTTTTTTCTTTTGTCTGCAAAGAAATGGGGTGAAACAATTTTGTCACTGTTAAAATTATAAAATTATAACACTACAAGCTTAAGCATAAGTTAAACTCACAGATATAATTTATAAAAATGAAAGCTGATAGAAGTATTCATTTTAAAGCAGTTCATTCAGAAATATGCAGACATGTGATTTTGATGTGGAAGAATAATTTATAACATGAAAATCAGTATCTAAGATTAGGAAATTTCACTGAAAAAGTGAGTTCAGTGAGCATGTTAAATATTAGTTAGATTGACTGTTGTTTCACGTAATAAGAGAATATGTGCTTTTAATTTGGCTTTAGCCTTTTGGAGAAGGAATAGACTTATAAGCATTTTAGGTATGTAAGTCCGTACAGTGAAGATGGGACTTGTACATACGAGGCTTCACTGGGATTGTTCCTCAGTAATGGGAAGTTACTTGCCTTGGATCTGCCTTTAATGCAGGAGTTAGTTCAGTTGCCCAGTCATGTCCGACTCTTTGCGACCCCATGGATTGCAGCACGCCAGGCTTCCCTGTACATCACCAACTCCTGGATCTTGCTCAAACTCATGTCCACCGAATCAGTGATGCCATCCAACCATTTCATCTTCTGTTGTCCCCTTTTCCTCCTGCCTTCAATCTTTCCCAGCATCAGGATCTTTGCCAGTGAGTCAGTTTTTCACATCAGGTGCCGAAAGTATTGGAGTTTCAGCTTCAGCATCAGTCCTTCCATTGAATATCCAGGACTGATCTCCTTTAGGGTTGACTGGTTGGATCTCCTTGCAGTCCAAGGGACTCTCAAGTGTCTTCTCCAACACCACAGTTCAGATGCATCAATTCTTCAGTGCTCAGCTTTCTTCATAGTCCAACTCCCACATCCATACATGACTACTGGAGAAACCATAGCTTTGACTAGATGGACCTTTGTTGGCAAAGTAATGTCTCTGCTTTTTAATATGCTGTCTAGATTTGTCTCAGCTATGCAGGAGACCTGGGTTCAATTCCTGGGTGGAGAAGATCTCTTGGAGAAGGAAATGGCAACCTACTCCAGTGTTCTTGCCTGGAGAATCCCATGGACAGAGGAGCCTGGTGGGCTGTGGTCCAGGGGGTCGCAAGAATCAGACAGGACAGTGACTAAAGCACTGCGATGGGAAGCCAGGTTAGAGCCTTGCTGACTCATTTTACTGTTGAAAAATCCTGTTTCTCTCTTGCTCTTTCTCGTTCTCTCTGGTCTCACCTCCTGTCCAGATTCTTTATTTCCTTGTAATTTCTAACTCTTAAAACTGCCCCTGAGAATTCTGGGGCGTCGGGAGGCTCCTCACTCTGGGTTCGCCTGAGTGGTGGCGTGCTTGTGGAGTTCAGCTGCAGTGAATTTCCCAGTGAGACAGACTGTTGTTCCTCTTTGTGACTGAGAAACTGGTGATAGGAATGTCTTAGCTGTTGCTTTGGTTCCCACATTCGTGAGGTCAGGGGAACATTAATAAGCCCTCACATACTTAGTGAAACACAGAAGCGTTTGACCATGGAAAGTGGATGAGCATTCATAACCCCCAGGATCTCAGGGCATAGCGGTTCTTGTAGACTTTGTGAAAGGAACTTTAGGTAGTATTTTGTTTAACTACTTTACTTTCTATCTAAAGAAACCACGCTCCATGTGGGAATCCAGCCACGGGTGCGAGGAATGGTTTGGCTGTATGCTTCGTGGCGAATGTTCTGAATGCTACAGATGCCCCGTGGTGCTAGTGCTGCAGAGCCTGCCGCCAGTGCGGGAGACATGAGAGACGTGGTTTCCATCCCTGGTCAGGAAGACTCCCCGGAGGAGGGCACGGCAAGCCCTCCAGCGCTCTTGCCTGGAGAATCCCATGGACAGAGGAGCCTGGTGGGCTGCAGTCCGTGGGGTCGCGCAGAGTCAGACAGGACAGAAGCGACCTAGCGTAGCACACAGTACTGTGTATTGCTCGTTGTTCTTATCTTTTCCTGGTTTCGTGTATGAATTGTCTGCTTCTTCCTAGACAGTGTCTTCAGTGGAACTGAGATGCCTCAGTAAGGATAATTCTTTTTTAAAACGCTCTTTGATTGTCTCTTACTGTGTTCTAGGCGCTGTGCTGGGTGCTTATGTGCGTAATTGATTTTTTCTTCATCCTTCCAGTCCTGTTAGGAGATAGTATCGGTCCTGAAACTAAGACTTAAGTAAGAAACTGGCCTGATGACACACTGCTTAGAAGAGGCAGAGCTAAGATTTGAGGGCAGGTTTGTCTAACTCAGAAGCATGTGCTATTAACAAGTGACATATATTATTATTTCTGCTTGGAATGCTGACCCAAGCCCTACTTGCTTATTTTTGCTCTTTAAAAAAAAATTTAGTATATAAAGTCCCCTATCCCCCATATCTTTATAATTGGAAAGCAGTGTGTTTTTTAATCCACAGAAGTAATAGCAGTTCATTTACTCCTTTGATTCTACCTCATGAAGCTCTTGGTCCATCATGCTGCTGCTAAGTCGCTTCAGTCGTGTCCGACTCTGTTCGACCCCATAGACAGTAGCCCACCAGGCTCTCCCGTCCCTGGGATTCTCCAGGCAAGAACACTGGAGTGGGTTGCCATTTCCTTCTCCAATGCATGAAAATGAAAGGTGAAAGTGAAGTCACTCAGTCGTGTCTGACTCTTAGCGACCCCATGGACTGCAGCCCACCAGGCTCCTCCGCCCATGGGATTCTCCAGGCAAGAGGACTGGAGTCGGGTGCCATCGCCTTCTCCTGGTCCATCATAGGCATTTGTTTATTATATGGAAAGTAATAAACCAATTTTGATTTGTTTCCTTCTTTTGGCAATAGAAGAACCAATGGGACACCCCAAATCACACTTCAGGAGGAGTTGTAATTGACTTGATTTTAGTTTGTTTGTTTGTTTGTTTTTGCAGTGGAGAATTTTGTGCAAGGGGAGTGGGAGATGAAACTACGAACGTAAACTGGGCTGAGTCTCGGCAACAATTAAAGGCCTTGCTAAAAAGGTGGTCCTTGCAACACACTTAAGGAGAGTGTGATATAACAAAACAAGTATGTTAGGAATATTAATTTGGAACAGATTTCAGTATGGGTTGGTCGTGGGAGAAACTGGAAGCAAGGAAGTAAGTGACTTTGCAGGAGACTAGGTGAGGAAGAACTAGGATCTGAAAGAGCTGGTGACGTCAGGAAAGGAGGAAGAGCGTGCTGACCCTGCAGTGAATCGACGGCCAGCAGAGGTGGGTTCTTTGGGATCCGCAGAGAGTTGCACCTTGAGGTCTGCAGCTTGAGCTCCCTGCAGGTCCTGCAGGGCAGGTGAAGAAGAAGTCTTTTATAGAAGAGAGACAGGAAGTGGGAAGGGCCGAGGAGACCAAGACTCTGTGGCTTTTCGTTGACCGAGCCCTTGCCTTGCCAGAGGGAAGCGGAGCCGGTCTTCTTCCTGTTGGACTCTGTTAGGGCCTGAGAGCTCCCCCTTCTGGTCACCCCACTCTCTTTAGTTCAGGCTCCTGTTACATTAAGTTTGTGCAGGCGTGAAGCGGGGAGCCTGCACGCAGAGGTGTGCTGGGGCTGCATGGGGTAGGGAAGAGTAATGAGAGGCGGAGTTGCATTCTGGCACCTGAAGGAATGTTGAATTACCTTCCATGCAAGTGGAGGGGACTTTGGGGATTCGGGGAAAATGGAGTTGTGCACCCGCAGGAGATGAAAAGGTGTGAATGAATTAGAGGATTTACAGACAGATTTGGTCAATGTCAGTTTTAGGTCTTGCAAATGCATCGAGGACCGTGGCTGAGAAGGTGGATGCAGAAGAAATGCTGCCCTTCCTGCCGCAGGTGATAGCAGCATCTCCTGGGACATTCCGGAGACCTTCACCGCTTCTGGATGAAATGAGTAATTTTGTCTCTCTTTGCTGCTGTCAAGCTGAGCTCTCCATTGCTCTTACAGTCTTGTTGTTCACATCTACACTTAATAGCTTGATGCTCTTTTCACAGTACTTGACTTTCCGCCCGTACTTTCTGCTTGTCATTTTCATGGCTCACATTTCTATATCTCTGCTGTTTTCATGTTCTCTTGGCCTCGCAAGGCCATGGTTGGTCTATATTTCTTAAGGAAGAGGACTCAGTCTTTGTGAGTGAAATATACCTTTAGAAAATGGTCAGAAATCAAATCTCACACATGCTAGACTCAGGTCTGTGTTTGAGTCATGGCTTTGTACTTACAGATTGTGTGAAGTGTTGCTTTTGGCAAGAGTTTTTATCTCTCTTAATTCCTCATTTGCAAAATAGGGCTGATTCTACTGATCTGACAAAATGAGGATAAGAATGGAGTCTATGAAGCATTGTGCCTGGCACGTGGGAAACACTCCATGAACGGGAGCCAGCAGTTTTATTATTACACTGTTGTAAGGCCATGAATGTTTATTCAATTATGATGAGGACCAGATAGAACTGCTTTATGGAGAATGTTGTTTTTATGGTTTGATAACTAGTTTGAGAATTTTGCTGCTTTACAGGCCTTCAGGAAGATTCATAGTGTTAAGTGGGAAGAGATTTTTCCTCTGCCCTTCTAGGCTCTTCGGGTTGGTCTTAGAATTAAACTGACATCGAACAGATGAACAGGAGACAAGGAAACAAAAGTCTAATAACATGTCCACATGGGAGCAGGGCTGCCCCGGTGGCTCAGTGGTAAAGAACCTGCCTGAAGGTCCCCTGCAGGAGGAACTGGCACCCACTCCAGTATTCTTGCCTGGAGAATCCCATGGACAGAGGAGCCTGGTGGGCTACAGTCCAGGGGGTCGCAAAAGAGTGGGACATGACTTAGCAACTAGACGACAACATGTGGGAGAGACCCAGGAAAACCAAGAACTTGCCCGAAGAGCTGAAGCCTTCTCCTCAAGTATCATGTTCAGCTAAAGACAGGAGAGGATGCCTGGGGTAGTGGTCTGTGAACTTGGAGGGGAGAAAAGCAATTCTCATGGAGATGGAAAAGCAGATGTCTGGTGCACAGATGTTTGCTGGGCCTCCAGAAAGCCGGGGACACAGCGTGACTCTGGTCTCTAAGTTAGTTCCCACTCCCCACCCCACCCCCGCACCTGGCCCGTGTTCACAGAGATCTCTGGTGATAGTTCTATTCTGGGAACAGGCCCTCTGTCTAAATTCCTTTAGGTGGTTGTGGGGGAGGGAGCAAGAACCACTTCCTCAGTCTCAATTTCTTAAATAATCAGCCCAAATAAATCCTCCTGCCAAAGAGACACATTTTGCGGTGGCAGATATTGCTTCCCGACAGTAACGCAAGAGATGCTTTCAGGACGGCTGCCGGCAGAAGTCTAAGACTGCGGAGCCGTAATCTTTTAGTGATGGCCGACACACAGACATCCCTAGGTGTGTCTGTGTGGTTTTTAGGTAGGAAGTGTGGTGCTCTGGGGAGCTGGCCCCAGGCCGTGTTTCTGGCTCGCCTTGAACTCCTCCCTCTTGCGATCCTTAGTTCCCTGTTTGGCCTTTGATCCCCTGTTTGGCTGTTTCTTACGTTTCAGATGCCCTTTTCCATTTCTCTTAAGTGCTTCCCTTATAATACAGCTCAGATGTTTTATCTGCTGTGATATTGAAGCAGTCCTGTTTGTGCTCCCCAGTTTTCTTTGCCTTTCCGGGTTGCTCAGTGATAACGGATCTGCCTGCAGTGTGAGAGGCACAGCAGACGTGGGTTCCATCGCGGGGTCAGAGGATCCCTTGGAGGAGGAGCTGGCAGTCCGCTCCAGTATTCTCGCCTGGGGAGATCCTGTGGGCAGAGGAGCCTGGCAGCCACAGTCCACAGGGCCGCCGAGAGTGGGACGCGACTGAGCACGCCCACAGTCATTTCGGCGGCGCTGTGCCCACCGCGCTCCCTGGTGTGGAGGACTTGTTCTTGGGTGTCTCATCCCGGGGAGCGCTCCCACTGAAGCCTCTTTCCCCAGCCAGGGACTTCCTATATTAATTTTTGACCTATGTTCCCGCTCTGAGCTGCTCTCATCAATGTGTCATCAAACCCTGTTGCTTGGCCTCTTTTATGTCTTGTAAATCTGTCTTGACTACTTCTAAGTTCCCTTCCTTAATTCACGTCCTCCTAACTCTTTTCACCTCTGTTTTTGTCCCTGTTTAATATATTCTCCTTTGAAATGTCACCTTTCCATAAATTATTTTTTATGTGTGCAGAAAGCTCGTCCTAGGGGTCATTGCTTACTAAACTCACTGGGCAGGATGTGGGTCTCTCGCCGCCATTGTTTTATTGTTTGGAGGCTTGTCTGATGCTTCTGTTTCATGGTTTTGTTTTTAAGTTAGCCTGCTTGGTTTTGTGGTTAAGCAAACCTGCTTTCGTGAGTGATCATGAACTTTCAGGGGTCCCCCAAAGTCCCCCAAAGTTCCTGTCTGCAGTCCCCTAATGGGGAGCTAACTATTTGATGCCCCTATTCTGTCCCTTGCTCTGACAGTACACTGTCATTGGGCCTTACAGTGTGCTGGGCAGTTTTCTGACTGCTTTACCTGTCCTGGTAATACCCTGTGAGCCTGAGGGGCTATGGTAATTCCCACTTTACAGGTGAGAAAGCAAAACTGATATGGCAGGAGTCACACAGCTAGAAAGTAGCAGAGTCATCATTCTAAGGCAGTGAGACTGCAGAGCCTGCTGACCTGAAGGCTGGTTAAACCTAGTTCTCCCCACTAACACCTTCAAGGTGAAGTCCGGCCCTCTTAGCAGGATCAAGCTCTTGCTCAGGGCCTCTGTTTCCATCTGAAGCCTCTTCTTGCTCTGTCTCCCTCCCCCTTTACCTAATAAGGCAGTGGTCTGCGTTTCATAGCAAACATTTGTTCCCCTTATGCCTTAACCCCAGCCATCCACCTCCATTCTCTCCTTGAACGTGGGAGTCCTTCGGCCTGAGATGCCCGTCTCCTGCTTGCTCTCCCCTCGCCTGTGTTTTTGGCCTCGGCTCAGAGGTTACGTCCTCCGGGGAGTCCTCTGTGTCGCCGGCCTGGATTGGATGCGCCTCCTCTGAGTTCCCCCAGCATTTTGTGTTTCCCGTGATACTTACCCGATCTGGCACCTCCCTATGTTCTCTTTACTCCATTAGGCCAGAGGTTTCTGAGACTAGTATTAAAGAATATTTTTAATAGAGGGTATAATCATAAACAGTGAAAGTCACTCAGTCGTGTCCCACTCTTAGGGACCCCACAGACTGTAGCCCGCTAGATTCCTTTGTGGGACTCTCCAGGCAAGAATACTGGAGTGGGTTGCCATGCCCTGCTCCAGGGGATCTTTCCGACCCAGGGATGGGACCCCGGGCTTCCCAGGGGTGCAGGGGTAAAGAATCTGCCTGCCAGTGCAGGAGACACGAGAGACGTGGGCTCGATCCCTGGGTCGGGAAGATCCCCCTGGAGTGGGAAATGGCACCCATTTCAGTATTCTTGCCTGGAAAATTCTGTGGACAGAGGTGGCTGGCGGGCTATAAAGTCCACGGAGTCTCCATGAGTCGGACACGACTGAGCATGCACCCACGCTCCTGCATTGCAGGCAGACGCTTCACCTTCTCAGCCACCAGGGAAGCCCCTCCATACGTATAGCTAGCCTTCCTTCCCTCAGAGCGCCTTGACGTGGCTGGTTAAACGGGCATTTTCTCGAATAGGCGCTTCACGTATGGCCTTGGTTGCATAGTCAGCATTTCCAGTTGTATCCTGGGTGAAATGAGTGACATTTTCATTAAACTTGTGCAGATAACAGTATTGCCGTGAAAATTAAAGGGGTCTGGTAAGAGTTTCTGAGGGAGGGAAGGCATCAATGAGAACTAGATGTAATTTAAAAATTATATTTCTGTTCACAGAAGCAGAGTTTACGGAATGGTTGTGGGTTACAGACAACTTAGGAAGGAGGCAAGGGCTTCCATATGAATGTCCAGAAAATAGACCATTTTGCAGCAGCATCAAACATATTTCAAACAGTGAAATTTCCTGCAATAGTTTATGCAGTGCAATGCAGTAAATTATTGTTCTGCTGGATATTGACACAGCAGGTTCATGAAACTTTACTTTCTGCTTCCTGACCAAAAAGAGTCTTGGAGATCCTGACTCAGTCCAGTGGAATGGCCTGAGCGTTGTCAGTTCAAAAACCTGCACCCATGAATCTGTTCTTTGAAGTGGCAGTGGTTGGCGGTACCTGAGATGACTACTTCCACTAAGCTCCGAGACTGACCTTTGTTGAAGACAAATTCTATAGCTTCTAACGGTCTTCAGGGTATCAGAAACAAGAGTTAACCATCTGCGGACGATAGAGACTTAGTGGGCTGTGGTTAATTTATTAATGATTATGGTCAAGTGTGAAATGCCTGTTGAGGGTTCATCGTAAAAGTAAAACATGGAAAAGGAAATTTGCTTGTTTCTATTGGATGAAAATGAAGGTGATAAAACCATTCAAAAAAAACGTTTTAGACAAAATGTGTGTAAGAACAATGTGTAAGCCTGTTTTCTGAGAAGCCAGTTCAAGTTATGTCTGATTTATGAAAATGGGTGAACAGAAGTTTTATAGAGGAAAGATCTTGAGAATGTAACATGCAGTAATCCTGAGGCATAATATAGAGAGAGTATACTCAGTGTATCGAGTAAAGAGACTCAGTGAATCCGGAGGAGGGCTCAGACAAACACATTTTTATACAACTTCAAGGTTAAGTTGGGTGCATATCTAGCTGGGAACCACTGGTTTAGACAAGTCAAAGGATTTAAAATAGAGAAGGAAGGTTATGTCCGGGTGAACATTGTAAATAACAACTGAAACTAGAACTCGTAATATTTCATTATTGTTGCCTCGTATCCCCAGGCAAAGCACTGCTGGGAGTCTGGTGAGTGTAGGAGAACTCAGCAGAACTATTTCATAAGAGATTTGACCCTTGTTTTCCTGGAGAGTAAAACATATTCTGGAGAGCAAGGGTGTTGGCGTGTCTCTAGAAACTTTCCATAAAGCATGTGCTTTCTGAGATATTTCATACTCATAAAATTTACATGTACAGATTTAACCTAGAGCAGGCTAAGGGTCTCTTCTGATTGGCCAGCTTTTTGTATAATAATAATTCTATTAAACCACTCTTATGATAATAATATATCAAACAAGCCAAATTACTTCTAGCATCTCATTTTATAAGAGTGTGCATCCTTGTGATTTTCAGGGAGCTTCAAGGTAATCCTCCAGATGGTTTTGGTTATAAAACAGATCCTGCAGGTTTTAATTTTTTTCTGTATTCAGAATCTGAGTTTGGGAAGGCAAAATTTAAAAAGTTGTTAAAAGATTTGGATATTTGACTATGATGGGTTCAGAGGTGCCTAAGAAGCAAGCATTTGATTATCTGTTTAATCAAAGTGAGAATAAAATATTTAAAAGTAAATATAGGCAGTAACATGATTGAATGTGTATATTGAATGCGGATTGAATGTTCCTCTTTCATAAGTGAGGAACTTTTGTGACCCTCCTCCCCACTCTTGAGTAATAGAAGACATAATAAAGTCTGTATCAAGCACAGAGAATTATTCTGCAGAGACCCAGAGTTTTGACTGTCCCAGAGGCACACGGAGCTAAGAGGAAGCTTCCCTGGAGTAGGCAGAGGGTGAATCAGTAATCCAGGGAGCAAGCCCATCAAAACTGAGGGAACTTTAACAGTTATCATAGCTTCCTTCCAGAGTCAGGAATTACCAAGCATTTTAAGCTTTATTCATTGCGCTCTGTCCTATTCAAGAACAAACTGATACGTAAAAGACGCATCTCAGAGATCTGCAAGGTCAAAGTAATTTCATTATCGTCTTTATAACCATCGCATTTGTGTAATGTGTGTTAACGTGCAGTGTGTCCATGATTGCTGTCATCGAATGAATCCACGTGTCTTTTAAAAATTTACCAGTTTTAGCTTCTAATATATTACATTTCAGCAATTATCACGTAAACACTAGCTCATCAGAGTCCTCATTAAGTCCCAAGAATATAAACAATTTAAAAAGCCCAAGAATCACTGTTTAGGATAAAACTATTCTTTGAAAACAAAAACATGTCCATGGTTGTACTTATCTGACACTATTGTTCATTGTGTAGTCTTAACCACTCATATTGATTATGCCTTTTAACCTGGACAAGTAACTTCTGTTTGCAGAAAACGAGAAAGAAAGCACTTGGCGGAGGGGGCATGGATAACTGGGCACCTGGTGTCCTGCACCAGCAGCCTGACGGGCCGCCAGACTCGGTCCCGTGGCACCCCTTTCTGTAGCCACACGCCTCCCTCCCACCTCTGTGTAGTGGCCAGAGTGAACACATTCATAAACAAGACCCAGGGGGCAGCCTTCTCGCAGCGCCCAGAAATGAGAAGCATACAGACCAGACTGTGCTTAGCGATCAGTGTTTTTGGTATTTTAGAAGTTATCTAGGGTTTTAAGACTTCATTTTTGTGCATGGTCAGTCATGTCTGACTCTTTATAACCCATGGACTATAGCCCCCCAGGCGCCTCTGTCCATGAAATTCTCCAGGCAGGAATACTGGAGTGGGTTGCCATTTCCTCATCCAGGGGGTCTTCCCGACTGAGGGAGCCAACAACTCCTGTACCGGCAGGTGGGTTCTTTACTACTGAGTCACCTGGGAAGCCCTTTAGTACAGTGTACAGTATGATGAGTATTTATTAACTAACTCAATATCAGTTTAATGTTTTGGTTACCTCAAGAGTTTTGGAATTGTTTCAGCATATATATTACAAACTGTAGTTACTGTTGAAATAAAGCTTGCCAGAATAATGATACAATTTGGTTGAATATTTACATCTTTTATAACCTTAAGCAGTATGCCATGTTAGCTAATTTAGTCAGTAAGCCTGTATGCATTTGGGAAAAGCAAACTGAGATAGAATGAATGTGTGCTTATGTTTTAATTAACATTCAGAAGTCAGAAGTCACAGCTATATTTACTAAAGTAAAATGATGAAACTAGATGTTTGCTGAGGATTTTCCTTAATTATGTGAGTCTGAATTCACTATAAATTTTCTGGAAGTCTGGCACATTTGAAGTATTAGAAGTTCAATTTCCTTATTTTATAGGACTTTGAGGAATAATCAGTTTATGTACATGTCTCTCTATAAGCCAATCAGAGTAGAGCTGCTTTAATTCATTTAACATTTTTGTAAAGGACTCTATCTTTTAGAACAGTTAAGGTTCACAGCAAAATGGAGAGAAGGGTGCAGTGATTTCTCGTTTACCCCCTGCAGCCGCATTTGCGCAGCCTCTGGCTTTATCAATATCTTCACCAGATGGCGCGTTATTCACTAAGAGTGAACCCACACTGACACAGAATGGTCCGGAGTCCACAGTTTCCCTTAGGGTTCACTCTTGCTCTCGCACCATCTATGGGTTTAGACAGATGCATCCTGACACAGCCGTCATTATAACAACATATGGGTATTCTCAGCGTCCTGAAAGTTCTCTGTGCTCTGCCTGGCTATTTCACCCTGCCATTCCCAGCCCTGGCAGCCGCTCATCTCCTTACAGCCCCCATTTATCTCCATCAGTTGCTATGTCGTGTCTGACTCTTTGCAACCCCATGAACTGCCGTACTCCAGGCTCCTCTGTCCTTCTCCGTCTCCCAGAGTTTGCTCTGATTCGTGTCCATTGAGATGGTGATGCTATCTAACCATCTAATCCTCTGCCACCCTTTTCTCCTTTTATCGGTCTTTCCCAGAACCAGGGTCTTTTCCAGTGAGTTGACTCTCTGCATCAGGTGGCCAAAGTATTGGAGCTGCAGCACCAGTCTTTTCAATGAATATTTGGAGTTGATCTCCTTTAGGATTGACTGGTTTGATCTTCTTGCTGTTCAAGGCACTCTCGAGAATTTTCTTCAGCGCCACAGTTTGGAAGCATCAATTCTTTGGTGCTCAGTGTGCCTTATGGTCCAACTCTCATATCCGTACATGCCTACTAGAAAAATCGTAGCTTTTATCATTGTCTCTCTAGTTATTGCCTTTTCCAGAATATCATAGTTGAAATCACAGAGCATATAACCTTCTCAGGCTTGACCCCTCTGACTCAGTAATGCGCATTGAAGGCTTTTCTGTGTCTTTTGGTAGCTTGGTAGCTCCTTTCTTTTTAGTGCTAAAAAATATTCCATTGTCTGGAAGTACCGCAGTTTATCCATTTACCCACAGAAGGACATTTTAATTGCTGCCAAGTTTTGGCAATTGTGAATAAAGCTGCTATAAACATCCATATTTGGGAGTTTAAATTATGAGACTTTATAATCTAGTTCATTGACACTTTCCAGAGGTATGCTCCAGAGGTGTTTCACACTAACTCAATTAAAGAAAAGACTTTTCTGGATTATATGCATGTAGATTCATAGACACGGGAAATTTTGGTGATAATTTTAGGTATATTTTCCACAGTGAACAGATAATATAGATGTGTAAGAGACTGAAAGACACACTGTTAGAAGTGATGCTTTATCTTATGAGGCCTTTTAGTTGTGTTTCTGGTTGTTACTTTTATGATATCAGAGGTGAAGATTTTGCCAAATACCGAACAAGTTTACTTAACCTAAGCAGTTAGCATGTACCTAAAGCTGCCTTAAAATTACTCATACTTTTTTTTTTTTGGCAAGGCACCGGTCTGGCAACATGAGGCTGTAAACAGAAAGACATGTGGTCCTTGCCTTCCAGAAGTCCTGTTCGTGGGGAGGAAGACTGGTTTGGGAATCAAAAGTGAGATAACACTGTATTTCTGCTTTGAATGTCTGCCTTGAAGGAAATCACGTTTGCCCCTTGAAGTGCCGTTCTCTCCTCTGTTAAGTGGGGGATGCAGGTTACTGGTTGGTTTTTACAGTACTTGCTTCTACATGCGATTGCATCAGGGGGCTTGCCAAGTGGCGCTAGCGGTAAGGAGCCGGCCTGCCCGTGCAGGAGATGTGAGAGACTAGGGTAAAATCCCTGAGTTAGGAAGCTCCCTTGGAGGAGGGTATGGCAACCGACTCCAGTATTCTTGCCTAGAGAATCCTCTGGACAGAGGAGCTTGGTGAGCTACAGTTCACAGAGTCACAAAGAGTCGGACACGACTGAAACGACTTAGCATGCACGCGACTGAAGCGACTTAGCATGCACGCGACTGAAATGATTTAGCATGCATGCGACGGAAGCAACTTAGCATGCACGTGACTGAAACGACTTAGCATGCACACGTGCATAACTTGTGTTACACATGGGCTTTCTCGACGGGTCTGCGGGTAAACAGTCTGCCTGTCATGGAGGAAACACAGATTCGATCTCTGGGTGGGAAGATCTCTTCGAGGAGGAAATGGAAACCCACTCCTATACTCTTGCCATCCCATGGTCATAGGAGCCTGGTGGGCCACAGTCCATGGTGTCACAAAGACTCGGACATGACTGAAGTGACTTAGCATGCATGCCGCAACAGAAACCCAGGTGTAATATGTTTCATGAGAATTACGGCCAATGAAATGTGGAAGTCCTGGGCGGGAAGACGCCGCACATTTACACAGACTGAGGGGGGAGTGGTCAGCGAGGAAGGAGAAGTGTAGTGAGTTTAGGCTGATTTTGCTGCTGGTGGCAGTATTCAGTGTACTTTTATTTTCTAGGATTAAAAGGCTTAAGGAGGGAAGACCATGTTTCTATAAATAGGATAGCCAGAAGCCACCTGAAAAAGAAAGATCGAAGATAGTAGCTAGAACCAGTTTCTATAGCAAGACTAAGCAGACATGGCAAGATAACAAACACTGCCTGAACACACACTGTGCATTATTTTTTTCTGGTATGAGATAAATAAAGATAAGTCTAGGAAGTTGCCAGCTCAGAAGGACCTCCTAGTCCTCCTCCCAGTCGGGGAGACACGTTAGTTAATCACAGTGTATTGAGCGTGTTGGAGTACAGAACAGGCTGTCAGGAGGCGTCAGAGCCCCAGGTGTGACGTGGCCATGGTGGGGTGTGCAGAAAGGAGGAACGCCGTGAGCAGGGGCGGGTTGTCTGGACTTCTCTGTAGCCTCTTGTGTTTATATTTTACAGTTACATTTTCATTCATTCTTTTTCTCTCTCTCTCTTTTGAGTGTGTCTGTCTCCCCTACTCCATAATTGGTGTTTCTTGAAGGAAGAAGGGGCAGAAACTCCTTATACTTCAATCACTTCATCTAGCAAGCTCATACATAATAAGGTTTGAATAAAGGTATTCTGAATGACTAGGTGAATAAATCAAAGAAAGTTGACTAAACTCATTATAGATTATTTTAACCTTCTTAGAAAGATGGGTGCAAGATCATCTACTAAGCAGAATAGCTGTACGAGGGTGTGGGATATTAAATTTAGAAGGATTTCAGACTGGTGTTTTCGACAAATAAAAAATAGGGATTCATCAAGCTGCGAATGAAAAGATGTGGCCCAGAGGAAGGGTTTAGTAGGCCCATCACTGTTCACGACGAGAACCTGACTCGTGTGTTCCTTCTCCTTCTCTGATTTATTGAAGGTTAAAAAATAAGAATCTATATATATTGACATGTGCTCCCATGCTAGGTGATAAGCAAGCTGCATTGGAAATGCATCGAGAAACGTGCACATATTACATAATTAATTTTAATTATAATAAATACCACTAATTAAGCAAATCTTGGGAGAAACTAATTAAGAAAGCTTGGTAGAATTCAAACAGGAAACACTTTGAATTAGAATTCTGAGTGAACACTTTGAATTTAATTGAGTGAGAAGTCATGGGAAACTATTACACCGTGATGAAAGAACAGTTTAAATCTTACCCTTCAGCTGCATCTTTCTAAGCCTCTTGTAGTTGTAGGTAACTAGCTGCTGCTGCTGCTAAGTCGCTTCAGTCGTGTCCGACTCTGTGTGACCCCACAGACAGTAGCCTACCAGGCTTCCCCGTCCCTGGGATTCTCCAGGCGAGAACACTGGAGTAGGTTGCCATTTTCTTCTCCAATGCATGAAAGTAAAAAATGAAAGTGATGTAGCTCAGTTGTGCCAGACTCTTAGCGACCCCATGGACTGCAGCCCACCAGGCTCCTCCATCCATGGGATTTTCCAGGCAAGAGTACTGGAGTGGGAAGCCATCACCTTCTCCAAACTAGCTAGTTAGCTGATTCCTAACCAAATATACTCAGCACCATATACAATTTTCTTTTCATGTTCACCAATATATAGTGCTTGGTCTGTGTGTTTTAGGAAGAGTGCCTGTTCTTTATTAAGAGAGACTTTTTACATGTCTATCATTTCAAAAAAGTATTTCTTTTGATAACTATAGGGATTTGGTCAGAATAAATAAAGTCTTTCATGACTTGAAATTGACGTAAATTGATAACTGGATATTTTATGACTTTGCTCCTTGCATTGGTCATAAAATTGAAATTATTTGGAAATAATTTACTAAATCTAAATACTTTCAAAATAAATATTTAAATAATTACAGATATTTTAAAAAGTTGGACTTTTTTTTTGCTTGTTCGGATTTGATTCTGTCGTTTCAAACTGCCAGTCGATTATATCAGGCATAGAGGAAGATATTTAATTGCGTTTTGTACCAACTGTGAACTCTGGGAGGTGGTGATGGAGAAGCCTGGCATGCTGCGATTCATGGCGTCGCAGAGTCGGACACGATTGAGCGACTGAACTGAACTGATTGTTTTTCCAAATGGAAAAGAAAAATGAATTGTTTTAAGCCAGTTTTTGATGTGTGATGGTTAATTTTTATTTCACTACCCCTATGAATATGTACCTGTATATGGGTACATATTTCTGAGATTGATTTTTTAACTTTTTAATGAAATTAAATCCTAAACACAGGGAAATGGTGGTTATAATCATCTCATGACTGTATTGTTTGTTTCATATTCCATTTTATCAGCTATATGTCTCAATAACCCTAAAATATAAATCATTTTTAATAGTTTGCTCTGTAGATAACACTATATACATTTTTTGTACATTCTTGTGTCAAAAAACCAGAATCATATTAAAACATAGTTGGCAAGCTTGTGGGAAGGTGCTTAAAAGTAAATCCAAGATCATCATCATTTTGCCTTTCTCTCTTTCTTCATAAAGGCAAGATTTGTTTCTTTTGTAAATGCTCAAGGTCACATGTGGTCACGTTTTTATTTTACCTGCATTCTTATATTTTCTCCTATTAAAATTTTAAAATGTTACTGCAAACAGGGAAACTAATTTGGAAAAACATTTTTAGAAATTTTTCTTGAAAGCAGAGGTATTTATTGGAAAACAGAACTATGTAATCTGGCAAACTCCTATTGAAAAGAATATTTTTGCATACATTCTAGATAATAAAATTTGAAAGCCCCTAAAAAAAAATGACATTTTTTTGCTGAATGTTGTTACTTTCATGAGCTGTTGGAGGGTGAAGGGTTTTACCCTTATTTTTATAGCCATGAAATTATTATATTCTAACTCTGCACACAATTTAGACCAATCCTGGAAGGTCTGGCATGGCACCCCACAGAAATCAGATAATAGTCGATGCAGAGTGAAAAAGATAAGATGCAGCTCACAAGAACTTACTTTTTAGGGAACTGCAAACATTTGACAGAAGTCAGTTTGGAATTTAGTTCTTGTAAGAGTTCTGAATCTTGAGAGAAATAGGTAAAAATATTTTTTTTTCAAGGTGATGTGACAGAGGCTGATGAAGCAATTCTGAAATCAGGAGAAAAAGTTAAATTTAAGTATAGGGGAACGAAAATCTCTCTACCAGTCCAGAATGTTACATTTCACATTTTTCCTTATCTTTTAGCTTAAAGAGAAGTTGAGACTAGTTGATCATGGAATGAAGGGTGGAAAGAAGAGCAGCGTGTCCTCAGGCATCACTTGAGGAAATTGAAACCTTTCAAACTGGCTTTAAGTCAATATTAATTTGCACAGAATGTTACTTTGAAATAATCATAATGACTGTATGCTCCATAAGAATGCCTTTCAGGGATATTTCTTTTTTAGAAATAGGTGTAACTTGAGTGAAACTTGTGGTTTGTAAGAATCAGTAACTAACTATAAGTTGCCACCTTACCTTTTTATTTGGTTATTTCTGTTTTTCCCTCCTCTCTTATTACATTATTAATAGATAAGTGCTATTAAAGTAATATTGCCAGGTTGTTTACTAATGTTTAAAATTTAAGCCTGAAATACAATTGAGAAT
>SJYF01000176.1:2938056-2966553 GCA_006410515.1 Procapra przewalskii
GAAAGGACTCTGATGCTGGGAGGGATTGGGGGCAGGAGGAGAAGGGGACGACCGAGGATGAGATGGTTGGATGGCATCACCGACTCAATGGATGTGAGTCTGAATGAACTCCGGAGATGGTGATGAACAGGGAGGCCTGGCGTGCTGCGATTCATGGGATCACAAAGAGTCGGACACGACTGAGCGACTGAACTGAACTGAAAAAAAAAAATCAGTTTCTAGGTTCTTGATTTTTAGTCCTGATTGCTAGCTATATTTGAATAAGGCTTTATTTTTAATTACTAGGCGCTTAGTTCCTGCTTTAAATTGAAGGGGATAAAAATGTCTGGCAAACTTCACAAGTAGAATGGCTACTGGTATCAGTGACCCGAGATCCTTACTGCCTGAGCCTCACTTTCCACGTCTTCACCTGTTGCCACATGGAGACAGCTTTCGCTCGACCTGCAGGTTCCTGCGGTTAATCCTGAAATAATTCCACGCTCTCCCCACCCTGGGCCCCTCTGTTACTAATAATTCTGTCTTACCTCATCTGCCTGTGTGACTTGAGCACCCTTTACTTGCTCTGCTGTGATCCTTGTTCTGATACTGTTAGTGCCTCAGTTGTGTCTGACTCTTTGCAACCCCATGGACTAGGTAGCCCTCCAGGCTCCTCTGGACATGAAATTCTCCAGGCAAGAATAGTGGCGTGGGTTGCCATGCCCTTCTCCAGGGGATCTTCCCAACCCAGGGATTGATGTTGGTCTCCTGCGTTGCAGGCAGATGTTTTACCGTCTAAGCCACCAGGGAAGCCCCTTGTTCTGATAAGTATCAGATGATTGGTTATTTCAGATTTAAATAATATGCTTCAAATTTAATTCCTTGGTATTTCGCGCCTGTGTGAGAAAGAATCTCCATAAGCCCTTGTCTATAAGTGTGTTATTTGAAAGAAGTCAGCTGTATGTTTTTACTGTAAGTCTAGTGTTTTCAGGGGTAAGGAACAGGCATAGCCACAGGCAGCACTGCTTTTTTTCCAGGGCATGGGACAGCCTTGGGCAGGCAGGATTCACATTTGTGATGACGTATCATCTCCTCTCTCCTCCCACGGTTTCCTCCCGTCTCCGCCCCCTTTATTGTTCCATACGCCAAGCTGAACTTTGGTTCTAATTAAAACATGAATGAAAGTGTTAGTACTCAGTCGTGTCTGACTCTTTGTGAGCCCGTGTACATAGCCCACCAGGCTCCTCTGTCCATGGGAGTTCTCCAGGCAAGACTACTAGAGTGGGTTGCCATTCCCTTCCCCAGGGGATCTTCCCAACCCAGGATTGAACCCAGGTCTCCTGCATTGCAGGCAGATTCTTTACTGTCTGAGCCACCAGGGAAGTACAATTGTATAGCGTAATTCTTCCTATGTATGGATAGTATCCACCATATAGAGCCCAAGCAGGTGTCAGAACCAAGCATTTGCTGATTTTATGTTGGACGCAACATAAAAACAAAGTGAAAAAAATAATGCATACTGTGGGGAATAATGGTTAGAAGCTTAGCCTCTGATTTCAAATCCTGAGTAACATTTGCTAGCTTTGTGCCTGCGTGCATGTTACTTAGTCTCTTTGATCTCTCCCCCCCGCCCCCGGCACGCACGCATATGAAAGAGAATAAAACATGGATTATTGTTAGGTTTAAATGAGATAATACATGTAAGTGCTTAGGTCAGAACCTAGTGTAGTAAGCCGTTATTTTTATCATATCTTTATTTGGGTAGGTAATCGGGGGAAAAAAAAGCATTCAGACCCTTACATCACCTTTCCTTGAACTATCTACCAAGGTGGATTGGTTCTGATGGTGCTAAAAGCGTCGTTTCTTATGTGATCAGCAGTTTTGTTTGAGAGAGTGAGTGCTGGCCAGGCTCTGGTTAGGCCTTAGGAGAACCCCACAGGTCAGTAAGCCATCAGAGCCTTTGGAGGTTCATCTCTTCTGACTGACCATGTCCATTGTGACAACGAGGACCTTCTGGGTCACTACTAACTACGTCGATTTCTGGCTCCTGACTAAGGACGTACTGTGATGACAATACCAGCGGTGGCTGAACAGTCTGCAACCTATAGCCTGATACAAGCCCCTAGGGAAATAAAGACAGGAGTATGAGAAAGTACAGCGACTTCTTAATTTGGAAATGTTATAAGAAAGTCACCTGTTAAGGGGGCTGTGAAAATGTGAAGAGTAGTATTAATTGTCCATAAGGGCGGACAGTGACAGCCTCGCGGCTCTGCTCGCTTCCGTGTCTTTTAGTGGCGCCATCCCCTTGTTTGTCTCTGGGGCACCAGGCAGTTGGTCCAGCTCCCGCCTGGGCCTCTCCCTCTTTGCTCTTGCTTTCCTCTTAATCCTGTGCCCTCTCTGTCTTCTGCTGCAGCTGCCTAGCTGCAGGCCACCACCACTCCCTGCCATGATCTCAGAGGCCTTCCCACTGATTTTCCAGCCTCCATTCTCGTCCTTTAAAACCCATCCTGCAAATGATAGAGCCACCTTCCTGAAATTCCAGTCCAGGCATGTCCCTCCCTTGCTTCATAGCGACCCTGTTTCTCTTAGGTCAGTGGGCCATGATCTGTTGTGCAAACTGGGATCCTCCCTTGCTCTTTTGTCCCTGACGGTTCGTATGTGGTGCAGTGCAGACGTGTGTCCGCTCGGGTGTGCGGTGAGCCTCGCGTGGTCCCCATTCCTGTAAAGACACATTCCTGTCAGTGCAGGACGTTCCCTCTTGCCTTTTCCTGGGTGCTTCTGTGCCAGCCCACCCACTCCCGTGGCCCCAGGAGACCACTGTTCTGATTTCTGTAACAAGAAGTCGTAACTTGGGCACTTCTGAGAGTGAAAGGGATTGTCACTGAGAACTGTGCTGAGAAGGCAGCTGTGAAGTGTTCTGGGCAGGTCAGCAGCGTGGCGTCTCTCCTCTTTGCATCAGGTCAGAACTGAGTTCGGAGAAGGCCATGGCACCCCATTCCAGGACTCTTGGCTGGAAAATCCCATGGACGGAGGAGCCTGGTGGGCTGTAGTCCATGGGGTCGCTAAGAGTTGGATATGACTGAGCGACTTCCCTTTCACTTTTCACTTTCATGCATTGGAGAAGGAAATGGCAACCCACTCCAGTGTGCTTGCCTGGAGAATCCCAGGGACAGGGGAGCCTGGTGGGCTGCCGTCTATGGGGTCGCACAGAGTTGGATACAACTGAAGTGACTTAGCAGTAGCAGTAGCAGAACTGAGTTGGTCTAAAGGCCTTGGGATCCCGTCTGTCCCCTACCGATTCTTCAGCCACTCAGACTTTGTACGTGTTCCTTTCACCTCCAGACCCTGCTGGACCTTTCTGTGATAGTCTTGCCTGCGACGGGGAAACCACCCTGCCCGCCTCTCTCCCTCCCCCTTGTCGTGTGGTCCTCTGGTCAACTTCTCGTTCTCTGTTTAGACACAGCCTCTTCCCTCGAGACTTCGACCACTCCGTTCCAGAAGCCCCCGTCCGCGATTTGCTTTACAGGCCTCATTTCCAGACTCGCTGGGTGTTTTTCACTGCTACCGCCAGTGCTCTTGTTACGTTACATTGTGATTGTCTTTGCTCTTCACACATTAAGTATTTGCTAAATGAATATATATGTATAAACAGATAACCATATTACTGTTTATATGTTTCCAATTGAGTTTGTAAATGTGATTTAGCACTGATTAGACTTTCTGTCGTCGTCTGGTTGCTCAGTCGTGTCTGACTCTCTGCGACCCCATGGACTGCAGCACAGCAGGCTCGCTTGTCCTTCACCATATTCTGGCGCTCACCCAGACTCGTGTCCGTTGAGTCGGTGATGCCATCCAGCCATCTCATCCTATGCTGCTCCCTCCCCTTCTTAGACTTTATATCTGTGTCAGTAATCTTCATTCAATAGTCCATTGTTTCATAATTTTGTAATTATATTCTAGTTCTTTCAGATAAAGCCTTCAAATAGAGAGTTAACGATATTTCCAGACTTTTAAAAGACACCATGATACTCATTTCTGCTGGGTGACTGTATATACTCTAGGGGCCTTCAAGGCACAGAGAAACGATTAGTACTTACTGTACTGTATTGAATACAGTAACTACCTAAAGTGTAGGGTCCCTGATTTATGCTCTAAAATGAAAGGTTCTGTTGTTTATTAAAGCATCAGACAAATTATTTGTCTTTGGTTTTATCCATTTGATTTTATCGCAAGATTCACTATCTAGGGAATATCAAGCAGTTCAGGCATAGTTCTGAACTAGGTTTAAGGCAGGGTCAAAACAAAAAAGATAACTGTAATTTACTTTTCTGGGACTTTTCTGGGACACTTAGAGTGTCTCATTTGTCATCCATAAGAGCAAAATATGTTCTTCAGTGTGTGATTTACCCAGTGAATGGAAAATATTTACATGAATGTCACAACAAAGGTTGCACATGGTCCAGGTCTGAAGAAGATGAGGAATGCTATGAACCAAGGGTCTGGCAGTGTACAAAACAGAAAACATGAATTCCAGGTAGTTAGGCTACATACAAAGACTGACTCAAAATCAAAGAAAATGGAAACCTAACCCATTACTGGAGGGCCGTGGTGCACAGAGGATGTGTTTACCTGAGGACACATTTGCCAGCGGCTTGGCCAGGATGGCTGGAGGGGAACCTGGCCAGAGAGGAGATGGCCGGGGGCTGGTGGAGCCGGAAGCTGGATGTTCCTCCCCGCGCTGGCTTAGCGCCGTGTGCATAGCTGGCAGTTAGTCCTTATCAGGTGCATTGATAGATAAATACCTGAAAAAGGAATTTTTTTTTTTTAAAGTAAACCCCCGCTTAAATGAAAAGCGTCTGTTGACATGACTCCTCAGAGATATTTCTACTTTGGAGAAGTAGCCAGGACGGTAGCCTGAGGCAGCTCCTATGCACGCTGGCCTCATCAAGCGTGACTTTTCCAAATGGGAGGTGAGTTGCTTTCCAGCGTGTGTGTTTCTGCTGTGCCGCAGAGTGGACCAGCGTCTGTAAGCACACATCCCCTCCCGCCCGAGCTTCCCTCCTGCCCCGCACAGGGCGTGACTGCGCAGCTCTGACCAAGTCTGCTTCTCTTGTGTGTGATGCAGCGGAAGTAGGTGAGGATGTTCAAATCTGTGTCTCTATCCACAGGCACCTTTGTTAATTATGTGTTAAACATCTTCCAGGGAGGCAGATAGACTACTCAATATAATATATATATATATATTTTTATCATTTCATGTCTTGGTTTGTTAATGTTTTAGCATAGGTTATTGGACACAGGACTTTAAATGCTGCAGTTATTCAGTAAATATTTGTTGTGTAAGTATCTTCTTCATTTGAATTCGTGTGACACTTGAGTTGTTAAAACAACTAGCTCTTTAATAAAAGAGTTAACAGTTGTTGGGCTGGGATGGTTTATGTGCCTGACATTGTCTAATCATTGGATGTGGATTTCTAAATTAATCCTCAAATAAATCCCCTAGAAAATTCTTACTTAATCCTACGAGATAGGTGATAATTTTGGCCCATTTTCTAGCAGCTGTGACTGCAGCGCGTGGCCAGGGGCTGGCACAGGCAGGTCTGAACGTCACCCCTGGCCCCGGGGGTACTAGGCACTGACCACTGGGCTTTACCATCTTGTGGGCGTGTGCCTGCGCACTATGTGTGGGGCTGTTTCTAGGGTCTCGTCTTCACTCTGAAACTCAGTAATCCCCTTGCGTCTCCTCTCCTCCACATTTAGCTGTGGGCTGGGGTCATGGGAGCACACCAGTTGACGGGCGTGAAGCTTGTTTCTCTCTAAAAGCGGAAACATTTTTCTGCCTAATTCTGATGATTTAAATGGAAGTTTGATATTCATTTTAAGCACCTTAGTTTCTGTGGTGCAGATAAGTATTATAGGCAGTGCTCTATTTTATTATATAGGTGGCTCCTTTGATCTAGAAGATGTTACTAGTTAAACTAAGGGAGAGTGAAGCAAAGGGCAAATACGTTAGTCTGAAAGGAGTGGGGAGGGTATATGGCTATTAGGGGGAAAAAGAGGGTTTTCCTAAGTGGATAATTGTTATTCAAATCATTGATTAAAAGTTAGTGTTAACCTAGGGATAAGAAACTGAAGGTTGATAATAAAATTTTTGAGAAAAAAACTTTTGAAACCCATTTGCTTATATACATATACACTTTCCTTTCATGCCTTTTAAATTCTTTATCTTAAATTAATGAGGGAAATACATGATTCCTTTCATTTGTCAAGTAAAGTGAAAGTGAAGTCGCTTAGTCGTGTCCGACTCTTTGTGACCACATGGACTGTAACTTATCAGGCTCATCTGTCCATGGGATTTTCCAGGCAATAGTACTGGAGTGGATTGCCGTTTCCTTCTCCAGCGGACCTTCCCGACTCAGGGATCGAACCCAGGTCTCCCTCATTGTAGACAGACGCTTTACCGTCTGAGCCACCAGGGAAGTCCTGAGCACCTGTCTAATCGTTATGTATGTGTATTTATGGTAATATCACTCTGCCCTGCTTTGAACCTAGGCCTTTTCATTGGCATTAGATTAAACGAATGTCGACTACAGAGATCTTTGTCACCTGACTGGTACACATAGAACCAAAATCCTCAAAATTTGTATTTCGACAGTACAGTTCTTTTTACAGCAGAGTGTATTTGCTGTACAGAAATAGTACAGAAAAGTAAAAAAGTCGAGAAACCCCGCAGTGATGTCAGTTAATCCTGACAGTTATTCCTTGACTCTTAACTTTAAAGTAGAGTATCCAGCTTGAAAACTTCAGAAGATGAGAAGATGATGTTTAAAGACGCTGTGCATGTAGTTTACTGTCTTATTGCAGGTCTACCTTTTAATGAAGCGCCTCCTAGTCTAATCCCGCTAGTGCCGCTGTGTTTCCTTGGAAGCTGAGCATCTTGCAGCCCCCGCGGGTGCTGTGGTGCCCGGGGCAGGTCAGGTGTGGTCTGGGAATCCCAGTCCTGCGCTGTGCAGCCCGCCGGTCACTGAGTAGCTCAGCAAACGTTTCTTTTAAGGAAAAAAGAGTTTATTCTTCCCCCATGTAAAGCACAGATAGACTGAGCAAATGCATGATATCCTAGATCACTTCTCATTTATTTTGGGAGATAAGATGCAAAGTTATATAAGCATCTTTTGAGAAAGATATGGCCTTTGTGAAAAATTAGATTAAAATCGATAAGTAGAGCCCCCTTGTTACAAAATGATTCTGAAAGTGTTGTTCAAATGAAGACAACTGTGCATATTTGAAAACTGACTTTACATAATATCGTGTTACATTTTCCCCAAGAACTCTGGTATAACTCTAATTCTTATCTAGTTAAAATTTGGGGGAGGCGTTTCAGGGAAGAAAACATGATACTTCAGCCTTCTTTATAATTAAGTGCACATTCAGTGGTTAGTGGAAATGAATGGGTATGGATTCTGAGTTTTCCTGTAACCAGTCTGAGGCTGGGCTGAGCGTGGATGACTGTTGCCCTGCCCGAGGTTAGTCCAGGAGAGGCCGTGGCCGCCTTCTAGGTGGAAGAGTGGGATGGGAAAGGCAGCTGGAAGGGTCTCCTCGCTGGTAGAAAGCGCCTTCCAGGAAGCTTTGACCGCACACTGCAGTCTGCATGTGGTCAGCCGACTTTGCGGCCACGAGTAGGGGTGACAGGACCAAGCCGCAGACTCAGGACAGCAGAGCAGAAGGCCGGAAGGCTCCCGAGCCCTCGAGGAGGATGCTGAGAGTCTCTGAACAAGTCCGCCTTGCCACTCGCAGCGAGAGGGAAGGACTGCTGGGATGCAGCGAGTGCCCTGGTCTGGTCCCGTTCGTCTCATCCCTGGGTTACACGTGCTACTCAGGTTCAAGCGTTAGGACCCTTACTGGAGGCAGTCAGGTGTGTTTTGAAAAATGCTCCCAAGTGATTCTTCCACATTCTTATCTTCTTCTAATTCTTTCTGCCTTTGCATGGGAACCTCTGGAGCAAGATCATTTAATGAAACTGAGTAAGCAGAACTTGATGAATGGTTGATTATGTGTGGGGCGGGGGTGAGGGAGAGGTCTGGACAGCCACCGTGGGCTTGTGTGGGCACTGGGGGTGGATGGTGCTGCCCTTCTGGCTGATAAGGAATATGCAGCTAAAGAAGGACTTCAGTCTGTTCATTCTGAATTTGAGGTGGCAGAGCACTCAGAAACAGGTGCTAGGAAGTAGTAGTCATGAAGTGCTGGAGTTCACAGAAGTATCTTAACAGGGGCTAAGGAATTCGGGGGCTGCATTGAATCCATGGGTATAGACGGTGCTGGGGCGGATGTAATTCACGAGTGTGGAAGAAAGGGCTGCACGCGCCTCAGAAGCCACATCTCAGTGGAGAGCCGGGGCAGGAGCAGTGAGGAGGAGGGAGAGCGGTTACGGACCCTGACAGCGGCGCACCTCATCGCCTCTTAGTCTTGGCAGGGAAATTCTGAGACCTTTGTAGGTACTGAACGCTAATCAGGAGGTACCCTTTCCATCTTCGAGCTCTTCTTTAAAAGCAGATTCTTAAAGGCTTGATTTCCTTTTTTATTTGATGAATTAGATTGTTCAACAGTAATCACACGGATAAAAAATCAATATGTTCGCATATTGACCTGTTCACACAGGCCGTTCACCCTCTTCTCGCTTATGGGCTCAATTTGATCATAATGCTTATAAGTACAGATACAGGATTGTAAGACCGAAAAACACCATGTAAACATTTTCAGCCATTTATTTTCCAGTCAGTTTATTTGTGTAGTAGATGTGGTGTTTTTAGGGCATCTGCATATATATGTAGGGCTTCCCAGGAGGCTGGTGGTAACGAATCTGCTTGCCAGTGCAGGAGATCAAAGTGTCACAGGTTTGATCCCTGGGTCGGGAAGATCCCCTGGAGGAGGAAATGGCAACCCTCTCCAGAATTGTTGCCTGGAAAATTCCACGGATGGAGGAGCCTGATGGGTTACAGTCCATGGGGTCACAGAGTCGGACACAACTGAGCACATGAGCACACGTGTATATGTAACTGAGCACACATATGTATATGTATAATTGCCCCCCCTTTTTTTGCTGTTCATAATTGCATATTCTGTGTCATTCTTTTTGTTTGTTCTGCTTTTAACATTTGACATGTTAGTCAATGTGTTCTTTTTGTAGAAAAATATTTTAGAGAATTAAGAGGATTTTGAGAACCCAGATAATTTTCTTGCTTAAAGAAATCAGGTATTTCATAAAAACCAAAGCCTGTCTGGATAGAGAAAACATAACTTTTGAAGAGTATTACCTTTCACGTAATCTGTGGATACCAATCCAGAAATGTAGGGTTGTTTGTGTGTGTGTGCGCGCACACATGCACGCACGCCTTTGCATGTGTGTGTGGGTGTGTGTGTGGATGTATGTGTCATGTCAAGAATACTGTGTGGTGGAAATATCAGAGTTCATGAGCACTTCTAAATTAGTATAAAAGTACAGTTTTCACTTAACATCGTTGTTAAAAGCATTCAAAACGCTGTTTGCGTGTGTTCCATTGCCCCCTCCCTCTCTCCTGTCTCCCTCTCCCCCTCTTTTCTCTCCCAACCTCGGTTTGAACAGCACCTGTAATTAAGGAGGAGAACTGAGCCCTGGGAGCTAGGTGGGACCGGCGGCCATTGATCTGTGTAAGCCCGGCTTATACTGTCAGGGGAGGAGCAGTCAACTGCTGAGCTGCTTTGTCACTGACATAAGCTGAGAGGGGATTTTTTTGTCTATACTGTTTATACACTAGTCTATAGACCTGCTGGCTGGTTGAATTTTAAAGAGTGAGGAGGTTTAAAGACTTGTCCCCTGAGGGTTGCTCCTGCCAGTTGGGGAGCGAGCCGAGGCTGCTTTGCAGAAGCGTGTGTGTGTGTGTGTGTGTGTGTGTGTGTGTGTGTGTTGCTTGTGGGAGGGGGGCAGGGAGAGGGTGTGAACTATTGAGTAGCTAACTGGGAAACATTCTTCTTCACTGGAGTCTTAAAATCAATGTGCAATATATTATTGATTCGGGTATATTTGGAAGGCAACAATGGATTTTGAATATATATCCTTATTGTTATAGAAATGATACGAACAGCTTTGTGGCAGCGGTCGGGTTGGGTCGGGGGTGGGGGGCAGCTGTTATAAATATGAGAAGGCTTCGCTTTTTGCAGCACAAGATAAAGTCTGTCTATGCTCAGATGAACTGTCCTCTTTTGTACTGACCTGCCTGCAGTTTAAGTGACTTGAATTATTTCGAGTTTAGCAGCTCTCTCAATTCCATTTAATAAAACATTGTCAGTAGTGAAACAGTTTTTTCCTAAATAAGGCATTTGTGTTCATACTTGCAAATATATATGTTCATAACGCTCTTGAATCTTTCTTAGGTTTTGGCGTTGGGGTAATTGCAATGATTTTTTTTTTCACATTTCCACTTATTTTTAATTGAAGACTAATTGCTTTACAGTATGTGTTGGTTTCTGCCGCACATCAGCATGAATCAGCTCTAGGTATGATACGTCTCCTCTGTCTTGAACCTCCCTCCCGCCTCCCACCCCTCTAGGCTGTCACAGAGCTGGGCTTGAGCTCCCTGAATCATACAGCAAATGGAATATTACAATGATTTATTTTTAACTGATACTTGTTATCAGTCTACATATTAAAAGAATGTGAGAAGTTCTGCTTTAAAGCACTCAATACTGTGTTTTTGCCTATATAGAATTTAATATTCATATATTGATGATTTTTCGGAGTACAGATTTTATTGGTAAAGAGGTGATAGGCAAGGTAATCTTTTTTGGAGAGATAACACTGTATTAAGATATTGGCTCTTTTTTCTTTTTACTATGAAACATCATCATATATCTCTGCTTTGTCTTGTAAGATCACTAGGCTTTAAAGTTGTATGATGGTATCGTCAATTCTGAAGTTTAACTTTATGATAGGAGTTAACTCTAAGCTGTTTTTTCCTATATAACAATACAGATCTTTTTCTATCTTTCACCAAATATGTGACAGTTATGTGCATTTTGTTACACTTGTTAATGTATATGATTTCTAAAAGGTTTTAAAATTATTTTACAGTAACTATGAAATCACTTCAGATTTCAAAGTCAGTAAGATTATTTTCTACGCTTACAAAATACGCTTAAAACATTGTTTTCATACTAGGAGATTCTTAAAGTGCACAGAATAGAAGCTATGTGTTTTACCCTTAAAGGCTTGTTTTTGCATGCACATTTCTTTAAGAGTGTGAGATTAGTGTTACTGCTGTTGAATATACCAAGAGTTCAAATTATAAGTGTGTTTCTCTAGTTATAGAAAATCCTTTTTTCCCCCCGAACGATTTTACTGTGGCGCACATCGAGTTGTTACACCTCTCCGTAATTCATTCTGCTGCCAACCTCATTCCCTTTTCTCTGCCTGCATTTTAATTGAAACAACATTCATGTTTTGAGCCAGGCTCTGTCAGCAGTCCCCGTGGCTAGCCTGCGGTACCAGTAGCAGCAGACGCAGCTCGCCCATATGGTGTGGTGCTTCTCGTAAAATCCGTATGGCCGTGTTGAAGGGAGTCCCTGCGGGGCGCGAGGGGTGTTAACGCCCTCAGGCCAGGCCTCTCCCTCCCGGGGCTTCCGAGGCATTGTGAGCACAATCTGCCGGAGCCACACTAATTCCTTTTTAATAGTCAATTATTTTAATCTAGGAACCTCTGCTATTCTTTAAAAAAAAAAACCAAAAACTTTTTTCCCCTAAAAATGTCTCAAAAGAGGTTTTAACTGCATCTTTAAAAACATTCTAAAGCTTTTTTTAAATTTGCATTCACAGGAAGTACTACAGACGGTGCCAAAGTTCTGCTTCCCCTTTGACGTTGAAAGGTACAGTATAAGCCATCACTTAAGGTAACCGGAGCCCGCCTTATGAGCACTGGAGAGTTATTACTTGTGTCTTCTCTATGAAATGAAATGTACTTTTCCTCACTGCCTCTAACAAAAAACACAAGAGGTTCAAAATCAAATAATATTTGAAATGGAGAAGGCTTCTAAGCCTCTGTATCTTCTGCTGTTCTCCACTGTGGCCGGTTGGGATTAGTCTCAAGGTTCCATTTCTTCCTTTTGTTCTTCAGGTACATATTGTAAGCACTCAGAGGAAAAAGAACGTTCGTATGTCCTTTATCAGAGCCTTAGAATTGTGTCTTTTAAAATTAGATGTATACGTCCCAGTTTCTATGTCACTTCACCCTGATTGAAAAGACCATCTGTGTGATATTGTAAAACTCATGGCTGGTTGTCTCCCACAAAATAGCTTTATAGAAATGGTGCAATATTACCAAAGGCTGCACACACACCCTCTTACCTAGCAGTTTTGAAAATCTCATTATGTTTGTATTTTACTGAACGAATGCTGAATGAATAGAGTATTACCTGGGTTGTGGCAGGAATGTGGTAGCATATATAGCTCTTGGAGCATAAAACAGATCATTTATTGTTTTTCATGTGATTTTTCACACCCCAATACCAGTTGTTTTAAAAAGAGTATGCTATAAGGCAACTTTAAAAGAAAATTTATTTTAGGAAAATATTTTGCTAAAAGTCAAGATGGGTAAAAATCTAAAATTGTACAGCATTAAAGATAAAGCCTTTCGAACGATGGACTCATTGATGCTAATAAGCATAGCTCTTTTGTGGAGAATCAGTCGTGTCCACTTAAGTTGCAATTTCCAAGTTAATAGCAAAGATGAGATAAAGGGAGCAAAGCTACGGCAGTAAATTGCGAGCACTGGGCTCGAGAGGGCACATTCGGCACCACAGGCTGTTTTTGAAGCTTGTTGAAAAAAAAAAAACCCACCTTGCACATAAAAGTGTGTTTGTTAGACATTCAGCATTTGAAATGCAGTATTTCCTGACAGTTGAAAATGATTTGCAGTATTGGCGCAGGAGGAGGAAGGAACTTATTTCGTTGCACACGATTCGCTCACCTTCCATGGCGGCCTGGCACGTACTCAGCGCCTGACACTAGGGTCAGCAGTAACTAAAATGCTTTGTAGTAAGCTTTGTTCGTGGGAATTGCATTCTTATTTTGTACTTAGAAACTTATTACCAAGATATAGGTAGCTCTAGAAGAGAATGCTAAAAAGAAATGCCAATAGTAATTTGTACGGGACTTTATGGAGTGAGAATGTCAACGGAAGAAGCCATTCAGGAGAGCTGGTCGGGTCGCCAGTAGACGGGCACGACACGCTCTGCTGTGTGGGCGGCCCCTGGGCACTCTGGAGCAGAGGCTGGAGCTGCTCACCCCTGGAGTGCCATGACTAGCGTTGCTGGAATTTACCAAACACTGGTAAAGAGTCCGCCTGCAGTGCAGGAGACCTGGGCTCGATCCCTGGGTCAGGAAGAGCCCCTGGAGGAGGAGATGGCAACCCACTCCAGTGTTCTTGCCAGAAGAATCCCATGAACAAAGGAGCCTGATGGGCTACGGTCTGTGGGGCCTCAGAGTCAGACACAGCTGACACTGTATCACTTGAAGCACTTGAAAACTTACGGTTAAGACAGCGTATGATTCTCCTGCCATGTACTAGCATATACTGAGTAGGTCAGCTCATATAGTTTTAACATATCACCCCAGCTCTGACAACCAACCTACGGGAAACGTGAAAACAATGGCTCGCGTCCTTATAGCCTGACCCTGGCTTTTCTTTAAGACGATTCTCGCACAAGGCTTGAAGTGTTGTACCATTGCTGCATTTCAGAGCATCTCGGAATCAGGTTGGACAGCACTTTGCCTTTGTGCTGACGGACATTGAGAGCAAACAGAGGTTTGGGTTCTGCCGACTCACCGCAGGAGGCAAGATCTGCTTATGCATCCTGAGGTGAGTGTTTGTTGTGAAAAAAACGCACGTGGGGCCACAGTAGATTAACTGCGTCTCTCTGTTGCACCTTGCTGTATGCTTGGGATGCTTAAAAATTTGCTTGTTTATATTTTTTGTTTTCTCTAAATCCAAGTAAGCTGAAAAGTAATTTTGTTTACTCTGTATACAGCATCAGTTAGGCTTAAAGATTTACCAGTGAGAGTAGAATTGGCTTCTTTTAAAATAATTATTTTACTGAAGTATAGTTGACTTACAATGTTGTGTTGGCATTGGCTCTTGTAAAGCATACTTTTTATGGGTTAATTTTTAAAATAGCAGGTCACATGCTTCACATATTGAATGGCGTGCGGGAAGTCCGGTTACATTAGCATGTGCTCTTTTCTATTACTGCCCCACGACTTGGATTCTCGAAGGTGAATTGGTGGTTTAAGACAGAGATTGCAGACTGGTGCTTCTGGGCAGAAGTAGTTCAGAGGTGCTTTCTTTGGCCACGTGGTGTTTTAAAAACTTTAGAAGATGTTTTTAACCTTGTACGTTTTAGTGAAATTTTGCATGAAGTCGACGTGTCTCGTTCCTCTCGCTGGCGCTGGTGTTGCTGAGCCAGCAGCCCTGAGCTGGCTCTGAGCAGCAGGTGTCTCCTGTGTCCTGAGTCTGTCTCACTAGCCCTGCCTCTCCTGCCCCCACCACCTCTGCCATCGCCCGGCGCTCGGGAGGCTGTTGGGAGCAGGTCTCTGTGACTTGAGTCTGAGCTGCTGGTGCTGAGAGCAGGCCCTGAAGGTCAGCTTCCCTGATGACTCAGAAATGTAGGTGTGTCGTATGCTGTGGTTATAAAACACATGTTGGTCAAGCTAGACTCTAGAAATGCTCCTCGGAAAAGGAATAAGGTTCAGTTGAATAATTGTCACAAAAGGATGTTGGTATGATATCGATGTCTGCTCTGTTCACTTGCTGTTCAGCTACATTCCTGTCGTCCTTTGAGGGTTAAGTTATAAGTTTACTCAGAATGTGTGTTTGAGTTGGAGAGTTTTTCCCGATCTTTATTCAGAAGCAGCTACTTGACTGCTTTATGAGTAGTAAAGCATGGATGCTCCTGTTCCTGTCTTTAGGCTCGGCTCTTTAATCTGGAGCAATTGTGTTGAAAGGTTGATGTTTTATCCAGAAATGTGTTATGCTTCAGCTGTAGGTTGAGTCTTCTAATTTGAAACCATCGTTTTGGGGCAGCGAGTTTGGGAGTGATAGTGTGGGAAGGGGGTGGGGAGATCTCCTTTACCTTACTGTTTCATACTGAAAGTTCCAAAGCCACACTTGGATGGGGTCTGTCACCTTGAGTCTGTCACCCTCTGCCCCACACAAGTTTGTCCTAACAAAGACTGAGGCTGTATGAGCTTTCTGATTTTTCTCTATGTATTTTTAAATCTTTTCATTAAAAAATTAAGTTTGCAGGTAAGTTTCAGGAATAGTACTGTGAACTCTTGTCTACGCGTGCCCAAGGTTCACAGTTGTTAAGCTGCTTCTGTCTCTCCCCACCTTGCTCTTTCAATGTGTACACACACACATATGCATACACACACGCACATACACGTTCTCCATGTCTCTGTTATATTGTTATGCTGACCCATTTATGAGTAAGTTGTTGATGTCATTCCTCTGTAATATTTGAATCTGTTTTACAACTCACTGCCACCAAAATCAATTCCTGATATAATTAAAGAGTTGTTTGTATATCTTTCTATTGGCTAGCGACTGATAAACTGTGGCGTTTATTCACAGCTGGTAAAAGGAATGAATATATGTAGAAGCCTTTATAAACTGGAAAAACTTATACGGCTTTTCTTAAAAGTTGAGATTTAGCACAAAGATGATATCCTTTCTGATTATAGTTTTTAAAATCAGTTACTTGTGTCTTTACCTGGAGTATATTATGACTTTCAGATATGAAAAATTTTAGTATCTTTTTCTTGAAGTTGTCTTTTGTGCAGAATATTGCATTTATATTGAAACATATGACATTTTTAGGTATTCTATTGTGAGATAATAATGAATTGATTATTTATAGGTCATTTTCATTATCAGTGATTGAAGATCCTTTAACAGAAATTAAGAATTTCTCTTGCTGTCTTTATGATATCCTGTTAAATACTTTAAATTTTTTACTTTTGTGATCAACTATATCTTCATAAAAATCTATTCATTTATTTTACCATCTAATGTCTTAGTTCATGTTTTAATGATCTAAATGTTAAAAGAAAGCTTGTATCTCTTGAGTTTTTGTTGATATTTAATAGTTTAAATTATTTTAGGTCCTTCAAGAGTAGTCATAATGAAAATGGAATACACTTAAGCATGTTTAAGATTTTTAATACAAAGTAATACAGATTGGTAGTAAATTTTCTTTAAGAAAGCAAGAAATAGCTCTGTGTTGGATTTCTTGACTAGCAAAGTTAGGGATGGCCGTGATAGTACTAATAATAGCAAAGTAGCAGCAGCATCACTTACTGTTTGTTTCCTGTAAATCAGACATTGTGCTAAGTGATTTATATGCATTAGTAATAAAAATGACTCTAAGAGTTCTGATCTAGAAAGTCTGCACATAATGCTTTAAAGTTACTTTGCATTATGAATGATGCTATTATAAGATTTGAAAGTAATTTAAATTTACGTTATAATTCTAAACTAGAAATCTGTACACCATGCTATCAAAACCATGGATTCTTTTTCTACTGGCTTGATGCCATTCTAAGATTTGGAAGTGAGTGTACTTAATTTCTATATGCTTCACTCACCTTTTAGAAAAAATATTAGAATTCAGGTTAATTTAATATAAAAGTTAATAAAATTTTGAATTTTGTGTGCTTTAGTTTTTTCTGTGGCATATTTGTCCTGCTTTAACAAAATTTCAGATACCCTGAAATAGTATTAATTTAAATTGTGCCATTGTTTGTATTTAGCATTGCTTTAGTACTATAGTAGAAGTGCAAGTAATAATATTTTCTCTACTTTAATTAACATAACTTTACAACTATAAAATTGTTGCCACGGGTTCAAAATGAAGTAAGTGCCCTCATCAGGAAGACAGACTAGCCTGGGTGCCTTTGTAGTCCCCCGCCCCCGACTCACACCAGACTCAGAGGCTTTCACACTCTTCCTTGAGGCAGGTCCTTCAGAAGCAGCATGTTTCAATTTTACACATTTCGTGTCAATTTTCCAGACAGAAAAACAGCCTCTAGACATCAGCCGTTTTTCTGCGGAAAGGCAGTTCCCTTGGTTTCATTTGATTGCTCTGAGTTAGGTTCCTGCTGATCACCGAGACTGTTAGTAGTTACCTGACTGCTTGACGAAAAACAGTTCCTTTCCTTTATTTAACCTTTGACTTTCAGATGTAAAGTTTTATCAGCTCGATAGGATAGTGGGAGCCCAAGTGTGGGGGAAGTCTCCTTGCTGTTTGGTGGACTTGGGGTTTTCCTGAGACATCTGTCCCTGGCCTCAGTCTTCATGAAAAGGAAATAATCTCATAACTAGCCTTTGAAGAACCTCCTGTTTTCTGTTTTAAAATGATTTGGTCCTAATGTCTCCGTTTTACATTTATGTATGTTTACAAGACTATGAGGGTCACAGGAATCTTTTGCTAAAGAATAACATTTTCAGTTTTATGAAATTCAAGTAAAACATTTTATCTAGTCATTATATGTTGAATACATTTTAAACAGCTTTCTGGGATGTTTGTGTTTGGTGGTAAGAAATTTTGAACACCTTTGGGACTGTAAAATTTAGTGACAACTTATTTTGACTTAATGATAATTAGTTTAGGAGTTTATACATGAGTTAAAAATTAATTGCTTTGAACATATTTGAAAATTAAGAAACCACAAAAATAAAAACATGGGACTAGCATTTCTTATCTGAGCAAGGCTAGCTTATACAATTTATAGTGTTTATTACACACATACACCTATGTGTGTGTGTGTATCTTTTGAGCACACTTTTGTTTTTAAAGTGTGCAGTGGAACCTAGTTAAAATATTTGACTCACTGACTCCTTGGTGTACCCTGGACCATTTTGTCCTCACATATAAAGTGAGCAGGACTTCATGTTGTCCGATTGTCTGTATTGGGGTGGCGAATTCAGTTACCTGTAGAGACAGGTCGGGGACTAAAATGAGGTAAGCAAGTTTGGCTGACAGTAGGAAATTGGGGTGATCTAAAGAAGTGGCACATACTACATCCAAAGACAAACTGTTACTCAAACTCTAGATTTTTGCTGAAAAGTGAAAAAAAAAAAAAAAAGTTTGACCAGCACTGCCAGTTCTTTTGATTTGTAAGAGAGGAAATGTAGGTTTTTCAGTGAATTACCTGTTTTAGAAGTTGGTGGCTTATTCAATCCAGCAGCCACGGTGCGATGCCCAAACAACAGCATGACCGTGGGCTAGATATGTCTGCTTGAAGCCAGTTTTCAGCCTCCACTCTAGATGCTACTGTTCATTTGCAACAGAAAATATTCCTGCTTCCTTGACATCCTAGGAGCATGACTGACTGACTTACGGAGTAGTCCCCTTTGATACAAGTGATGTTTTCATTAAAAAAAAAAAGAAAAAGATATGTACTCTTAAAAGGGGCTGGTTCTCACTAAGAACCATTGCGTGTTCATGGAGGACACACTGTGTGCCACAAATGAGTTCTTTTTGGTGATGGTTCTTACTGACGCATCAGACAGTGCTGTGGTAGAGAGAGTCCCATTATCTCTCAGGAACGAATTAGAGAGGAGAATGTGGGCTAGACGATGGCTACGAGTTGCCAGTCTTCTTATGGATGGAAATATACTGAGATGTTGCTAGATGCGTGTTGTCTGAGAAGAGCTCTTGTGCCATGTTGCAGGCCGTATTCTTTCCAGAAATTTTTATCTGTAGTGATGAATGTAACAAGCAGTACTAAAATCTACAGTGGGAAGGAATTACTGATGTGTTAAGTGAAAGAATCAAATCAAAATGTATATCTGCGGGGTAGTTGGCACATATGCATAAAATATAAAAGGCAGAAAGAAAAATACTGCTCTGGACATTAGTTAAACAAAAAAGTTTCATGAGAGACTTGGCTGTAGAGGCTTGAGCAGCTGTTGCTCAGCTGGAGCGCTAATCTCAGGCTCGCTCTTGGGCAGCTTTGTGGCCCTGACTGCGGCTGACTTGCCTTAGTTTACTCAGGCACACATCCCGGCACTATTGTAGGAATCACGCGAGAGGACGCGTGTCAAGTGCCGTGTTATTTTTATTCACATAGTGAGTGCCTAAGAAGTTTTATCAATATTTTCTGTACTTCCAATAAATATGAGGAGTCATATTTAGATTCTGCTCTCTGCTTCTAGAGGGACATAGACCTGACTTGTAACTCTTAGGTCCAGAGTGAAATAATAAGCATGATGGAGCCTTAGGGAGGACTGTGGGAAGCATCCATAGGTGGAAGCCTAGTTGCGCTACTCTTTTTGAATTACGCCAGTCTGATTTACAGACGAGGTCCTGTTAGAGGAGGCTGTAAGGCATCCTGCTGTCCAGCAATGGTCTGAATACAGCAGAGTCAAATGTTGGATCAACACGAGAACAAAATCCACCGTGCCCTGTAGAGAGATCAAACATAGCTTGGGATCAGGATGCAGTTCAGTGAACATATTCTTGGAGGTAATAAAACATAATAGGAACTCCCAAATACCTAGCACTGTTAAATTTTTTAAAGTAAACTGTTAATTATTAATTCATTTTGTTTCATTTTCAAAACCAGGTCCGTAATCTTACAAATAAATAGATGTATATATTTCATATGAGCTTTTTTCTTCTAAACTAATTCCGCTTGTTTGTTTGTATTGGGCTGCGCTGGTCTGCATTGCTGCACGGGCTCTGCTCCAGCCGTGGAGCGCGGGGACTCCTCTCCAGCTGTGCTGTGGGGGCTTCTCTGTGGAGCGGCGCCTCTTGCTCTGGAGCCTGGCTCGAGGCCCGCGGGCTTCAGTAGCTGCTGTGGGGCTCGGGCTCAGTCCTTGCGGTTCCCGGGCTGCGGAGCACAGGCTTCGAGGCCGTGGCGCACGGGCTTAGTCCCGCGGCGGGTGGGGTCTTCCTGGACCAGGGATTGAACCTATGTCTCCTGCACTGGCAGGTGGACTTTTTACTGCTGAGCCACCAGGGAAACCCTTGTATAAGCTTCTTAGCGAAAATTTGGGTTCCAGTTCATTTCATAATTTGAAAGGAAATTGAAAGTTGAAAATAACCGATGTCAAGTAATAATGTAAAGATGAGAAAAAAGAGAAAATTTGGTCTGGGGCAAAAAAGGATTCTCTCACTTTGCAATAACTTTTAATTATGAGATATTTATTACATATCTTATTTTTATAGTGGTTAAGGAAGGAGGTTTAAACAAGTTTCCACATTATGTGAGTAAGGTGAAATAACAATGTAAGGATTAATAAGTGGCTATGCAAACCAGCTAAAATCAGTGCATCTTGCTTTATCTTAAGATCTTGAGAGCAGGAAAAAAAAACCAGGATCAGTGTGTTCCTTGAATAGGTTAGGTCTCAGTTTATCTGAGCATAGAGATCTGAACTGTATAACACGTTGAAAATGTTGAAATGTGTTCAGGGCACTGAAAGTTGAAATGTGACCCTGAAATCACTACAAATGAAAGAGATTCTAGTGTATCTAGGCACTACCATGTGTCTTGGCAGACCATCCCTCATGAACATTATTTCATTGTACTATAGGGAGTATAGACTTTACTGGTGGCTCAGACAGTAAAGCGTCTGTCTACAATGCGGGAGACCCAGGTTCGATCCCTGGGTCGGGAAGATCCCCTGGAGAAGGAAATGGCAATCCACTCCAGGACTGTTGCCTGGAAAATCCCGTGGACAGAGGAGCCTGGTAGGCTACAGTCCAGGGGGTCGCAAAGAGCCGGACACGACTGAGCGACTTCACGATTCACGATAGGGAGAATAAAGAATATGATCGGCAGTTTGCATGGTATTGAACTGGTGATCTAAAAACAGTCATCTTTAAGGTTGTGTCTTTGTTTGTTTGTTTTTGTAAGTGAAAGATATAGTAGAAAATATATTAACCATCTGAAATGTTAAGAGTTTGAAAGTGTTAGCCTCTCAGTTGTGTCTGACTCTTCACGACCACACGGACTGTAGCCCGCCAGGCTCCTCTGTCCATGGGATTCCCCAGATAAGAATGCTGGAGTGGGTGGCCATGTCCTCCTCCAGGGAATCTTCCCAAACCAGGGATCGAACCCGAGTCTCCTACACTGCAGCAGATTCTTTACCATGTGAGCCACCAGGGAAGCCTGTGTTCGAGTTTAAAAGTGAAAGTGAAAGCTGCTCAGTAGTGTGCAACTCTTTGCGACCCCATGGACTACACCATCCATGGAGTTCTCTAGGGCCAGAATACTGGGGTGGGTAGCCTTTCCCTTCTCCAGGGGATCTTCCCAACCTGGGGATCACACCCAAATCTCCTACATTGCAGGCAGATTCTTTACCAGCTGAGCCACCAAGGAAGCCCCAGAGTACTGGAGTGGGTAGGCTATCCTTTCTCCAGGGGATCTTCCTGACCCAGGAATTGAACCGGGGTTTCTTGCAATGCAGGTGGATGGATTCTTTACCAACTGAGCTACCAAATTGGGATTACCAGTGCTAACTGACTAACTTCTGATTTTCAGATTTCCCCCAAGCTGTCAGAGCTTTGCCACATGTTCCACCCAGGTTTTTCCAGGCTCCTGCGTGAAGCTGTCGGCTTGTTTTAACCCCCAGCCCACCACATCCTTCCCTGGTCCCTTTCCCCCGTTTCCATCTGGACTGGTTGCTCTCCAGGTGTTGGCACACGCGTCCTGAGACTTCCCTGTTCTCCCCTGGGATCCGATTCCTTGTCTGTATATCCACGTATTCCTCATTTCTGCTCAATCCTCCATTTTGTTGCTTGCCCAAAATATTATGCAGAAGGTGAATTTTTGAGTCCCAGAAAGACTGAAAATGCTTTCAGCTTGTCTCCACACTTGACTGATAGTTTTTCTGGGCAGAGAGTTCTAGATTGCAAGGGGTATATCCTCTGCCTTTGCGAGGCGTGTTTGCTGACTTCCCAGAGCTGCTGTTGAGAGAGGCATTCCGGGACGTTTGGGATTTGACGCCTTTGTGTGCAACCTGTGTTATCTCTTTGGAAAGTCTTAGGTGCTTTCTACCCCTGTTCTGAAATTTCACTGTGATTCTCTGGTTGGGCTCATGTATTTTATAGTTAACCCGGGGGCGCTTTCAATGTGGAGATTTATGTCTAAAGTTCTGGGATATTCCAGTAATTTTTAAGAAGAAATTTATTTTTTCCCCTCCTTTCTAAAAACTGCTGTTAGTCAACTGCTTGACAGTTGAGATTGATACAGTGATATTTTAATATTTATTCCTATTTTCCATCAGTTTGTCTCTTTATTCTAGTCCTTAGGAGATATTCTTGATGTAGTTTCTAACTTTTCTATTGATCTTAGTTTTTTTCAGCATTTGTATTTTGAATTTCTAAGAACTCTTTCTTGTCTAATAAGTTGCTTTTTTCACTTCTTTCTCCTTTCTTAGACTACGTTTTGTTTAATAGCATCCTGCTGTTTATTCAGCTTCTAAGGATATTAACGACAGTTTTCGGCGCTCTCGCCTGTCCATATTGTCTTTGTTTACTCGGAGTTCCTTTTATGCTTGTATTCACATCTATATTTCCTCAAATATCTGGTGGTTGGACTGTTAATTTGTATTTAAGATAGAGGCACGAAACTGAATTAGAGCCATTTTATGTGCAGTGGTGGGTTTCCACTGCAAGAAAATACAGGGCCTTTGAGATGTTTTTCCCTTTGAGAGAGTCCCAGATTAGTGTTTTAGGGCTCCGTGGGGGCCAGTCTGCTGGCTAATGGCCTTTTCCCCTCTGTTGGCACTCAGGTTTTGGCTTTCTCTCCCCTGCTGAATCAGTTATTTTTGTTTGCTATCACCTTTATGAAGCCGCTCACCTGTGTTCACCTGTGTGGCTTTCTATTGCATTTGTCTTTCCTCATTAATTTATACTCTTTCATTCATTTATAGTCATTGTAGTGTCATTTACAAAAGGCCCATAGAATAATAGATGTATTCAGGATACTATTAGATTTAACAAGAAGTTGGTAGATAGTGACAGCCATCTTCCAAATCCTTACTTAACTGTTTGTAATGATTATTTTAAAGAACTCTATAGCATTCTGCAACATGAGCATCCCTGGTGGCTCAGACAATAAAGAATCTGCCTGCAATTTTGGAGACCCGGGTTCGATGCTTGAGTTAGGAAGATGCCCTGGAAAAGGGAATGGCAACCCACTTCAGTATTCTTGCCTGGATAATCCCCATGGACAGAGGAGGCTGGCAGGATACAGACCATGGGGTTGTACCACTTGGTCATGACTGAGCAAATGTAGACAGATACAGCATTCTGCCGAGTAAAGTTACCATGGTTTACCTGACTGTTCTTCTCTAATGGCTTTAGGCAACTCCTGATTAAAATGCGTCATTAACAGTCACATCATATAATCAGACATTACATGAAAAAATGCAGAAGGAAAGCTGTGTTCCTAAGCTCTAGTCATTGATTTTTAAATCTAAAAAATTTATTGAAACTCTTGTTAGTGTATATTTGTATATTAAAAGTATCAAAGTGTTTTCTCTTAAAAATTTTTCTGTTGTAGTCATTCTTTGAAGAAAAAATGAGTATTTGTTAATAGATAATTAACTATACTGGTGTGTTTTGTGATTCACTCATATATGAGAAGTTTATGTTTTGATACACAATTAAAACCTTTGGATAAATTTTAAATATACGTACCTTAATTTGAAAAGGAGTACAGATTTTATTTTGTACAGTTGATTTTGGATTTAGAATTATGGTTTCATAAAGTTAATTATATTTGTGTTTAGCAAAATGAATTGAAAGGAATTTTAACTTACAGGTGTTTTTGATACTTAAATGCTGTTTATAATAGTTTTTAAAATAGGCTTACTTGTAATGATATTTATTTTGAAATTTATCATCTTACATAAACATCAGTTTCTGAAGAATTGATTTAATTAATAAGCACATAATTCTGTTTTTTATATATTCAATTCAGCAATATTTGAAAAGAAATGATTGTGTCTTTGTTTTAAAAGCTTTTTAAAATAAGTTTTTATTTTATATTATATATCAGTGGTAAATGCTTATTCAATGAGGAGCTTCTGGTGTACTCAGACCATACCTACCATGAAATGGGGCTAAGTGATGTTAGGTGTTTCTAACATAAAATAGAAGTGTCTGATGAATAACTTTTATAATGGAATTTTGGATTCTGATTATTTTAGGAAAGCTAATAATGGATTATATGTAAAATTTTACTGTAACGGTAAAGAGAATGTGGGTATTGTTCTTTTTTGCCCTCCAGGATCAACCTGTTTGAAATAATATAAATTTAATGTTTATTTTGCTGTCTTGTTTATTAATTCTAAGTGATACATATATATATAATGTATATACACAGACACATTTTTAAGTTATTATTATTATTTTACAGTTACCTGCCATGGTTTGAGGTATATTACAAGCTTCTAAATACTCTGGCAGATTACTTGACTAAGGAACTGGTAAGCTGTGTGTTTTCCCCTATTTTAAAAATTGTGGTAAAATACACATAATATGAAGTTAACCATTTTAACCATCTTTAAGTGTACACTTCTGTACCATTAAGTGCATTCATATTGTTTTACAGTTAATACGAACATCTTTATAACCTTTTTACTTCCCAAATTGACTCTCTGAACTCATTAAACTAAAAGACACTTGGTCCTTGTTTGCAAGAAAAGCTTTGATAAACCTAGACAGCGTACTAAAAGCAGAGACATCACATTGGCAACAAAGGTCTGTCTAGTCAAAACTATGGTTTTTCCATTACACTTCTACGTATATGAGAGCTGAACCATATAAAATGCTGAGCACCGAAGAATTGATGCTTTCAAATTGTGTTGGAGAAAACCCTTGAAAGTCCCTTGGACAGCAAGGAGATCAAACCAGTCCATCCTAAAGGAGATCCACCCTGAATATTCATTGGAAGGACTGATGCTGACGCTGAAGCTCCAGTACTTAGGCCACCTGGTTTGAAGAGCCTACTCACTGGAAAAGACCCTGATTCGGGGAAAGATTGAAGGCAGGAGGAGAAGGGGACAACAGAGGATGAGATGGTTGGATAGCATCACTGACTGAGTGGAAGAGTCTGAGCAAACTCCAAGAGATAGTGAAGGACAGGAAGCCTGGCCTATTGCAGTCCGTGGGTTTGCAAAGAGTTGGACATGACTGAGCGGCTGAACAACAGCCACCTCCTATAAGCAGAATGATACAATACAGGTCCTTCTGTGACTGGCTTATTTCACTTCATGTTTTCGAGTTCCATCCATGTTGTGGCATATGTCAGAGTTCCCTTCCTGTTTAAGGTTGAGTAGTGTTCTATTATCCACACACTACGTTTCATTTATTCATATGTAGATGAACACTTGGGTTGCTTCCATCTTTGGCTCTTGTGAGCAAAGCTGCTATGAACATGGGTGTGCAAAAACCTGTTTGAGTCTGTGTATTCAGATATTTTGAGTATATACCCAGAAGCAGAATTGCTGAATAGTATTATAATTTCATGCTTAATTTTTTTAAGAACTGCCATAATGTTTTCCACAGTCGTTTCATGAATTTACACTCCCACCAGCGACACACAGGTTTCCAGTCTTCCGACAGCCTCCCTGAGGCCTCTTATTTCTTGTTTTGGTGATTGCCGTTCTAATGGGTGTGAAGTAGTGTATGATCGTGGTTTTAATGTGTAGTTCCCTAAAGATTAGCAGTATAGAGTCGTTTTCTGTGTTTATTGGTTATTAAATATCTTCTTGGCTGAAATATTTATTCCAGTCCTTTGCCATTTTTTAACTGTATTTTCATATTGTTGTTGAGGAGTGGGAGCTTTTTATATATTCAGATATTGTCAGATACGTCATTTGCAAATATTTTCTCCCATTCCAAGGGTTGCCTTTTTACTTTGTTGATAGTACAAAATTTTTTAACTTTAAAGAGGAATAATTTATCTGTTGTTTTCTTTTCTTTTGTTGTTTTGTGCTTTTGGTGTCATGTCAAGAAATGATTTTCAACTACAGTGTCATGAAGCTCTCTTTTTTCCTTCCAAGAGTTTTAGCTCTTACATTTATTTTTATATCTTTATCCTTTCTTCTTAAAAAATAAATGCAAAACAAACTGAAGTTTGCTTTGAATTAATGAACATCTGTGGGATAATTTTTAAAACATAAACTACAGTGTTTCGTCATTCGGTTGTGTCTGCCTCTTCAACCCCACGGACTGTAGCCCACCGTACTCTTATCTCTGAGAATGCTCTTCCCGAACCTGACTGTGTCCTTTGCCTTCTTATAATACTGTCAGTGCCTTCCCTTTTCTTAGAATGAAATTTAAACGTGTGCCGACCAGCACATTTGAAGCTTCGTGATCTGGCGTCTGGCTGTCCTTCCTGGCTTGTCCGCTCCCCCTTTTGTCCACCTGATGGGCCATCCCGCTGTTTGGAGCCACTTCAGTTTCCTAGGACGTAACTCCGCACAGTGGTCTTTCAGGAGTTTAGGTCACTCGTGATTACTGGTAAAACACTCAACTCTTAAGATTCAATGTAAATGTCTTTAAAAACAGACCTAAATTCAGTGCAAATACTACTCCAGATGCTTTTTACTAAATAGAATTACCCTGTATGCCAGACAGCAAAAGAGACACAGATGTATTCAACAGTCTTTTGGACTCTGTGGGAGAGGACGAGGGCGGGATGAGCTGGGAGAATGGCACTGAAACATGTAGAATAGCATGTGAAACGAGTCGCCAGTCCAGGTTTGATGCAGGATACACGGTGCTTGGGGTGGTGCACTGGGATGACCCAGAGGGATGGGATGGGATGGGATGGGAAGGGGGATGGGAGGGGGGTTCAGGATGGGGAACACATGTACACTCATGGCGGGTTCAAGTCAATGTATGGCAAAACCAATACAATATTGTAAAGTGAAGTAAATAAATTAATAAAAACCCCTTGCTTTTATTAATAAATTAAGACAGTGTATTATTAATAAATTAAGAAAGTAGATTCACTCCTAGGGTGAGCGATCTCGCCATTTGGCAGAGTCAGATTTTATTATTATAAGAGCAGTAGTGTTTTAGTGTTTGCTGAAAGTCCAGAGTTTGTGTGCAAGTATGTAAATATTTCCTTCTCTACCCTTGATGTGCTTAATTTGGTGAAATATTCATTGGAAGGTAATTTTACACTTGAACAGTTTTATGTTTCAGCCATTCAGTCATTCGTCCGCCTAAGAAAATGACTGGAAATAACTGGAAATATTCAACTATTGCATTGAAAACTCAAAACCAGAATTCAGTTTCATGATGATTTCTGGTTCTTTGTGTTTTTGAGTAAACATGTGGAGCCAGCATCACTTGTATTAGTTGTCCACGTGTTGATTAGTTTCAGAAACTCATTGATGACTTATACGGCATGTGCTCCCTGAGAACGTATGTAACAGGTATATAGACAAGAAAATACTATGATTTTCTTAGAAGAGGAAATGAGGGAGACTATGTTTGTGTTGCTAATTAGAGGGGAAAAATATTTTAAGTTTGTAGTATTAATTCAGTAGCTGGAAATAAATGTATGAGTGTAATAATTTTTCTTTACACTTTTAATTCAGTGCCACAGGTTATTTATTAATAGATTGGAATTTAGATTTCAGAATCAGTTATCCTTATCTGATCAATATCAAGCAACTGCCAACAAGTGTAAAATGGCTAAACTTTAAAAAAATGTATATAACTATAAGAATTTTGTATAGACAACATCAGTATCTTCCAGAATACGCTGTGGTGTATTTTGCTGCCTGAATGGTCCAGTGATGAATGCTTTAATGTCCATCTTTTTAGGTCATTCTAGACAGAATTCCAGATAGGCAGTTTTGAGTACACACTTTTGCAAACATTTATAGAGATCTGAATTAAGTTTTCATAGTCAAGTTAGAAGAGAAATTGGGGGAAATCATGTATCTCATATCCATATCCCTCATAATGATTTCCTGCTTTTGCCTTTACTTTATTCTCCCACCATAATAAAGACAAAGGACACATAATAGAGAGAGAATGGAAAGTACTGTGTGTATGCAGAGCTTCCTCCTTGTGCTCATTATTGGATTTGTATGTGAAGTTCAGAAAAGTGAAGTGTGCACATCAAGGTACATTCAGTCACTTCAGTTCAGTCGCTCAGTCGTGTCCAACTCTTTGCCACCCCGTGAATTGCAGCACGCCAGACCTCCCTGTCCATCACCAACTCCCGGAGTTTACCCAGACTCATGTCCATCGATTCGGTGATGCCATCCAGCCATCTCATCCTCTGTCCCCTTCTCCTTCTGCCCACAATCCCCCCCAGCATCAGTGTCTTTTCCAATGATTCAGCTCTTCACATGAGGTGGCCAAAGTACTGGAGTTTCAGCTTTAGCATCATTCCTTCCAAAGAAATCCTGAAGCTGATCTCCTTCAGAATGGACTGGTTGGATCTCCTTGCAGTCCAGG
>SJYF01000176.1:2981621-2996225 GCA_006410515.1 Procapra przewalskii
GTGTGGGGGATGGGAAAGTGAGAGCAGGTTCCAGTGACGTGCCCAGTGGTCCGGGGAGGCCGTCCCATGAGGTGGGACCTCTCCCATGAGAGGCCCGAAGACGGCATTGGAGTAAGCTGTGTGAGTGAACGCGGTCTGTATAGGAACACGTTAGAAATACACCTGATGGGACACAGTCTGGAGATCCCTTAGAAAGCCAAAACCAGAAGAACCTCTGTGCAGTCCAGCAGGGGTGCTCCTGGGCTTTCATCTGAAGAAAATAAAGACACTAACTCAAAAAGATATCTGCACTCCTGTGTTCACTGTGGCACTATTCACAGTGCCCAAGATAAGCAAGCAACTTAAGTGTCAGTTAGAGATGAATGGATGAAGAAGGCGAGGTGCACGCACACACACACACACACACACACACACACACACACACACACATGCATACAATGGAATGTTTCTCAGCCATAGACAGGAATACAACCTTGCCATTTATAATAACGTGGGTGGACCTGGAGGGAATTATGCTAAGTGAAATAAGTTAGACTAAGAAAGGCAAATACCCTATGCTCTCACTTATGTGTTGAATCTAGAAAACAAAACAGACATAACAAAACAGAAACAGACTCACAGATACAGAGAACGAACAGGTGGCTGTCAGCGGTGAGGGGGTCGGAGGAGGGTGGGCGAAATAGGTGAAGGGGGGATTGAGGCACCAGCTTCCAGTTATGAAATGAGTAAGTCACAGGAACGTGATGTACAGCAGATGGAATATGCTCAGCGACGCAACAACTTTGGTGACAGATGGTAGCTAGCCTTACTAGTGTGGGTCATTTTGTAATGTATGTTAGCTCAGTATCGTGTCCAACTCCTCACGACCCCCTGGACTGTAGACCGCTTGGCTCTGTCCGTGGGATTCTCCAGGCAAGATTACTGGAGTGGGTTGCCATCTCCTCGTCCACGAGACCTTCCTGGCCAGGATTCAAACCTGCATCTCTTGCGTCTTCTACATTGGCAGGTAGATTCTTTACCACTGAGCCATCTGAGAAAGTGAAGTCACTCAGTCGTGTCTGACTCTTTGCCACCCATGGACTGTAGCCCACCAAGCTCCTCTGTCCAAGCCCTTTGTGATGTATGCTGCTGCTGCTGCTGCTGCTAAGTTGCTTCAGTCGTGTCCGACTCTGTGTGACACCATAGATGGCAGCCCACTAGGCTCCCCTGTCTCTGGGATTCTCCAGGCAAGAACAGTGGAGTGTGTTGCCATTTCTTTCTCCAATGCATGAAAGTGAAAGTGAAGTTGCTCAGTAGTGCTGAACTCTTAGCGACCCCATGGACTGCAGCCTACCAGACTCCTCTGTCCGTGGGATTTTCCAAGCAAGAGTACTGGAGTGGGTTGCCATTGCCTTCTCTGTTGCAATGTATAAAAATCCCAAATCACTATATTGTACACCTGAAAGTAATATAGTATAATATTTTAAGTCAGTTATACTGTAATCAAAAAAAGAGATCTGCATACATGTAAATATTTTGTAAAAAGATTTTTTTTTGGTACGTAATACTGGTGTTTCTTTCTGCTATAATTTATAAACACCTCTTAATGTCTAGGTAACTCCTCTTCCATTCAACTTTTGACTTTCAACCTGGGAGTAGTACTAGCTGTAATCTCATAGAGTTGCTTTAAAGATTATGGATGTGTGTACATGCACACACACATGTATACACATATGTATGTACACGCACATATATACGTATGAAGTGCTCAGAGTTTTGTATGCATAAGATTAAATGACCATTAGCTATAACTTTAAATAGCTCTAAATGTTCAGTTTAGAGCAAAAATTAACATGCCTACCCTTTTACTTTGTTTGAATTAAAAAATAAATGATTTTAATGAAGGCTCAGTATTAAAGAATGCTCAAACTGCCACACAGTTGCACTCATCTCACACGCTAGTAAAGTAATGCTCAAAAGTCTCAAATCCAGGCTTCAGCAATACGTGAACCGTGAACTTCCAGATGTTCAAGCTGGTTTTAGAAAAGGCAGAAGAACCAGAGATCTAATTGCCAACATCTGCTGGATCATCGAAAAAGCAAGAGAGTTCCAGAAAAACATCTATTTCTGCTTTATTGATGATGCCAAAGCCTTTGACTGTGTGGATCACAATAAACTGTGGAGAATTCTGAAAGAGATGGGAATACCAGACCACCTGACCTGCCTCTTAAGAAACCTATATGCAGGTCAGGAAGCAACAGTTAGAACTGGACATGGAACAGCAGACTGGTTCCAAATAGGAAAAGGAGTGCATCAAGGCTGTCTATTGTCACCCTGCTTATTTAACTTATATGCCGAGTACATCATGAGAAACACTGGACTAGAAGAAACACAAGCTGGAATCAAGATTGCCAGGAGAAATATCAATCACCTCAGATATGCAGATGACACCACCCTTATGGCAGAAAGTGAAGAGGAGCTAAAAAGCCTCTTGATGAAAGTGAAAGAGGAGAGTGAAAAAGTTGGCTTAAATCTCAACATTCAGAAAACTTAAGATCATGGCATCTGGTCCCATCACGTCATGGGAAATAGATGGGGAAACAGTGGAAACAATGTCAGACTTTATTTAATTGGGCTCCAAAATCACTGCAGATGGTGACTGCAGCCATGAAATTAAGACACTTACTGCTTGGAAGAAAAGTTATGACCAACCTAGATAGCATATTCTAAAGCAAAGACATTACTTTTCTAACAAAGGTCTGTCTAGTCAAGCCTATGGTTTTTCCAGTGGTCATGTATGGATGTGAGAGTTGGATTGTGAAGAAATCTGAGCGCCAAAAATTGATGCTTTTGAACTGTGGTGTTGGAGAAGACTCTTGAGAGTCCCTTGGACTGCAAGGAGATCCAACCAGTCCATTTTAAAGGAGATCAGTACTGGGTGTTCATTGGAAAGACTGATGCTAAAGCTGAAACTCCAATACTTTGGCCACCTCAGGAGAAGAGTTGACTCATTGGAAAAGACCCTGATGCTGGGAGGGATTGGGGGCAGGAGGAGAAGGGGACGACCGAGGATGAGACGGCTGGATGGCATCACGGACTCGATGGACGTGAGTCTGAGTGAACTCCGGGAGTTGGTGATGGACAGGGAGGCCTGGCGTGCTGTGATTCACGGGGTCACAAAGAGTCAGACATGACTGAGCAACTTAACTGAATTGTATTAGAGTCGTGTTTGTCAAACTCTGTAGCTTGCTGGGGTTTCACTGGTGATCCACTGGCAGATAATGAGCCATTTGAGGGCCCTTTCCTTTAGGTATTGTTTGTAGTTAAAATTACATTTTATAAATTATCTTTTTGGTGATAAACTTTAAACAGTTCAGTCTTTAGATACGTTAGCAAAAGTATCAAGAATATTGTTACATTTTGGTAGTTTTTCACAGGTCTTTCCTCCTTTATATTAAGATGTATTTTGTTAGGACTCACTGCTGTATTTTTCTCTATTTTTGAGTTGAATGAATGGGACGTGATCAGTTGTGTGTTCATCCTTCTGACTTGCACGTTATCCCATACACATGGAAGGGTTCCTGGCAACCCTGAACAAGAACATTGATTTTGTACATGCCATGGGCAGACCCTGGAGGTTCAAGCCCCAAGCCAACAGCAGATGAGCGGAGCGCCTCGACCTGAGTCTCCTGTATTCAAAGCAAAGGAATAAATCATGACATTACAAGGGTGTATCCACTGACTTATTGCTGTTTTGTGACCAGGGGTAGGGAGAGATTGCTGTTTAACGCCGTGTCATGGGCTCTCAAGCCAGCCAGGCATGAAGCCTTGTCATGTGCTCTGTACCTGCGCCTCCCCGGACTTCGCCTAACGAGTCAGCTGGGGCCGGGCGGTCTGTCTGCGGCTCCGGGCTGCCCGGCCTCTGACAGCAGCCCTCTCGTCATCCTGTCAGTGATGTGTTAACTAGAGTGTGTCCTCGTGGCCTGCGGAAGCTGCTGCAAGCGAGGCCCTCTTCCGAGCAGCTGCCTGCGCGTCGGCTCCCACTCCGATCAGCGTTTAGTGGGTGGGTCGCAGCCTCGCGGCGCCCGTGAGCGCATCGGTCACGGAGCCCTGCGCGCCCGTGTCCTGGCGGCGCGCCAGGTGCCTGAATTGCGCTGTCACTGTCCTCCCCAGGCGTTACAGCAAGCTTTCAAGCTTTCCCCTCCGCTGCTCCCGTCAACACCACCCAGGGCCTCTGCAGAGGGACGTCCTGTGATCCCCGGTAAATCGGCTGTTAAAGTGTACGGGTCCCAGGTCGGGCTGGATGGACGGGGAGTCTGGAGGGGGTCCAACCCTTCTGTCTGGGTTTTCCGTCGTCTGCACTCGTCCCTAAGTGGCACCACCTGTATCTGGATTTCATCTGAAGCCCGCAGTACAGAAGGGTTTTCTGGAGACTCAGAACTGAACAGTCAGGCGAGAACAGAGATTACCCCGTCTCTTCCCCACCTCAGATGATGGTGCGTCTTCCCCACTTAGCGATTTTAAAGCTACGGCAGAGTGGTGCAGTTGACAGGTGTTACCCCGACCTCTCAGGGAAAGGTAGTCTGGAAACAGCTTTTAGGCTTTTATTTCTTCCCGAAGCCCACAGCAGCCAGTCGCGTCTGCTGACGCCGCAGACAGTGGCCGCTTCTCGTGTGTTGTTGGGCTTGGTCTCTTGTCTGGAGCACTGTGTTTCCGTGCACTGCCAAGTGGGCGTGGCCCAGAGTGTGCAAGCAGGACTGCTGAGGCAGTTGTCTGACACTTTGTGGGAAGTTAACTTCTCGGGTGGGAGAACTGCTCGTGTTCGCATCTTCCAAGTCTTGAGGTGATGACAGCTGTTGTTCACAGAGACGAGGACAGAAAGGGTCAGAACTGTGGTGTGTGTGCAGTAATTTAATCTTTTAATTGTGACTATCAGAGAAGTCTATAAAATAACCTTTGCACTAATTATGCAATGTCATATGAAATGTTCACCTGACTTGGAAATTATCAGGATAGAAACGTGTATTGTTGTGCCTTTGACACTTGTCTGTTTGAATAATAATAATTATATATAGTAATGATGACAGTGATGATGCTAAAGGTTTCTTCATAAATTCAGAAGTTTACAAGTTATAGGGCAGTTTCCATACAGTCTTTAAAAAAAGACTTGTGTTCAGCTGTCTTCAACTAGATTTTTTTTTTAAACCTATGCTCAAATTGTAACTCTTTGGTGGGAAGGTTATCCATCATCTTGTACCCTTTCAGCTTTATGAGCGTCTATCGCTGTATTGAGTCGTGTTCAGTCTGTAGAGGAACTGGGTTTGGTACCTTTGGGCCTTCATGTAGTTCTGAGTAGGACACACTGCTTTCTTCTGTTGGAAAGTGGTATTTTCTTCACTCATTGGACGTTTATGGTGCCAAGGGAGGCTCCTGCCTCTTGTGTAGAAACAAACTGATTTATTCTTGGTCATTGAGATCAGTCGCTCCAGCCAGTAGCCTAGCCCCAGTTAGCCTGCTGGATCAGCGGCATTAAGGGGCCGGAGGGCCAGGGGGCATCTCATTGTCTGGTTCAGGTGGACGTCTCCTGTCAGGAGGTCCCGTCTCCAAACCGGAAGAGCTCTGCTCAGCTGGGCAGGAAGGAGAACTTGCCCAAGTGGGGTGTTAGGTGTGATAATGTGGGGCCACCCCACCTCACCCCTGACCAGTGATCCTGTGTCTTCTGGCTTTGGGAGAAGCAACACCGTGAAATGTTTTCTGATTCAGAGTGTGTCCTGCATCATGTAAGACAGAGCTGCCCCCTACCTCCCCTCAAGGGTGCTGTTCCCCCACGGCAGACATACCTGGGCCTTGGGCGTGCCGCCCCCTTCCAGTTAGGCCAGTGGCCTCTCGGCTTGAAGTGTGGGTGAGAAGAGGCAAGGCCGCGGCCCTGCATCTGCGGCGCCTGTTTGCAGTTAGATGGAGAACCCGGAGGATTTGCACGCTGTGTGTAGTGCCGTGCCCTCAGGGGTGTGCTTCTCTGAGTCCGGCGGTGCCATGCTGGCAGAGATGGCAGGTCCTCACCCAAACCTTCGTCCAGTGACCCTGATCCTGATCAGGCTTCCTCCTCGATGGAAGAGGTGCGGCTTCCTTAACTGACGACACCGCGTGGTCCAGCTGCTTGCCAGGAAGACGCCTCCCTAGAAGCCTCCTGCCGCCACACCTCCTGAAGCAGGTCCAGTGGCCAGCCCGGAGCCGCCGGAGGTGTCGCCCTGTGGGAGCCAGCCTCCCAGGGCCCAGCATCCATCCACCCTCCTGTTGTGCCTCTCAGGGACCTTTGTGCCTCTCAGGGACCTCTGCCCCGCCCTCTGCCCCTGCCCAGGACAGCAGAGGTGCCCAAGGGCCCAGGGCACAGGTGGGGAGTGGAGAGGGAATCTGGGGCAGGAGCAGGCATTGAAGGCACAGCTTCCCCAGACCTGTCATCTCCCCACCATTTACTGCTGTGATAAAAGCGTCACGGGAAGAGGAGAGCGAGTTAACCATCTGGGAAGAAAACCAGGAACTTGGTTTTGAAGGAGACGTTTGGCTTTGGTTGAGTTTTCCAAACAAGAGTGTAGCGGTATTTATTCATTTAGTATTGATAAAATATTATTATTTGCCAGGTACTGGGAATTTCAAGGTTATTTATGATTCTAGGTCGTAAATAATAAATTATATCATGTCAGTCATGGCCTGGGCAGCGTGACTAGGACTCTGATGTGGGAAAGGTAGGAGAGAGAGTGGTAGGTTCAGAGCTGACCCCAGTATCATGCCTGGTTCTTGGAAGGAAGTTGGTGTTTTGTTTTGGAAATACTTACTTGTTGTGTGTGTGTATGTGTCTGTGAGACAGAGGTCGTGCTACAAAATCTGGCTGGACAGACAGGCAGTGGCCAGATTGTGAAGAATCTCGTTTGCTAACTTAAGGGGTTTGGATTTTATCCAGCAGACTGTGGGGAGGCAAATAGGGGACATGCTGTGACCAGCTTTGTTTTGGGGATGGGAACTCTGGTGGCATTATATTAATAAAAGAAAACTGGAGTAGGGAAGCTCTGACTGACAGGCGTCCAGAGAAAAGGCAGTCACAGTGATTCGACCAGAGCTGGCCAGGTCCTGAATGAATAGCGATCACGAAAGGCAGATGAGGTTGGGGTTTAGAAACATGGCTAATAAGGGGACATCTGTCGTGTGCAGAGCCTGCTTGAAAGCAGATGAAGAAGAGGGGCGAGTTTAGACTGATACATAAAGGGCAGATACTCACCAGGTATTTCCCCAGTGTCTGACGCAGTGAGGCAGAGCCTGCTGTCATTTGCTATGAGTAAGTTGTAACTCTATGGAGTGTGTGTACACACACACACACACACAGATGTTTATGTGTGTGTTTACATATTTGTGCGTAGTTGCTCAGTTGTGTCTGACTCTTTGCATCACCATAGACTGTAGCCCGCCAGGCTCTTCCGTCCATAGAATTCTCCAGACAAGAATACTAGAGTGGGTTGCCATTTGCTTCCTCAGGGGATCTTTCTGAAGATCTTCCCAGCGATTTAACCCCGGTCTCCTGCATTGCAGACAGATTCTTTACTGTCTGAGCCGCCAGAGAAGCCCATGTATATATATAGGTGCCTCCCTGGTGGCTCAGATGGTAAAAGCGTCTGCCTACAATGCGGGAGACCCGGGTTCGATTCCTGGGTGGGGAAGATCCCTGGAGAAGGACATGGCAACCCACTCCAGTATTCCTGCCTGGAAAACCCCATGGACGGAGGAGCCTGATAGGCTACAGTCCTTGGGGTTGCAAAGAGTCGGACACAACTAAGCGACTTCACTTCACTTCACTTCGTACGTTTAAAAGTGTTTGAGGTGTGTGCCAAATACACATACATGTACTTTAAGTGTGTATGTGAATATTGTATACAATGTAAATAACACAGCATATTTTATATGTATATATATGTAGTGTTTCATTCTCATTTAATTATACGTCATTCACGAATGGTTAGAGTCGTTTTGTTCCACTTGTAAAGATTCAGAAACTCCTTTGGGGCTGCCTCGCACCTGTGGTTGTCTGTCTTTCTGTGGCTAGTGGTTCACCATCAGTTTCGCTCCTGGTTAAGAGATGTTTGTAGGTTATGATTTTCAGAGACGCCTAATAGTTTTAGAAAATAGGTTCAGCCAATTAGGTTTTATTTATTGGTTGTTTGGACCATGTCCCTCAGTATGGTAATAGTGTGATTATACCAATATTCTAAAATTAGAGATTTATGTTTCAGTTCATGATTACTCAACTGAAAACATTGGATGCTTTCATGTAAGCCAATTTTTTCTTTTATCCTGAAATTTATTATGTAACAGATGAAACAGTTGAATAAGAGTGATCTCCAGGTTTCTTCCTAATTGTCTATTGCAGGATTCTTTAATTGTATGGTTTACTTCTTAAATAACTGCCTCATTTTAAAAGTATAGTTTGTATATAATTCACATGAACATCCTCACATCCAGTCCTCTAGAGTCCAGGGTCTGGACGCTTGTGTGGAGAGAAGGCAGGTACGTGTGAGTTATGTTACAGTGTCAGGCTTCTGAATTTTGTGGAAAAGTAGATGGGTTCCTCCAGGAAAAGTAAAACCGCTGCAGAACTGACTTGCAGAGTGTGAACTCGAGAGCGAGAGAGCAGTGAACGTGGGGAAGTTGCCTAGGGGAGGAGACGGGGGCCGGCGTTGGCGTTTCTGTGCGGCATGGCAGCTGCGGAAGGGCAGGGCTGAGGCTCCCGCCGTGCAGGCTCCTTGAGGGCAGGGGCCGTCTCGCCGGCTCATCGTCCTGTCCCCAGCGCCAGTCGCCATGTCTGACACCTGTGTTAGGGCTCCACGTCTAGTTGTGTGGTCTTGGGCACTTGGTTTAACTTTGTTTCAGTTCCCCCACCTGTAAAATGAATGCAAGCATGAGTACGTGAAAGAGGCGAGCCAGTGAGAAACGTTAGAGCTGTTTGGCTGGCCAGCCCCGAGACGAGCAGAGCTTTCCCAGGGACTTGGGTGCAGGGAGGTCAGGATGAACGTTTGGCAGTGAAACAGCAGGATACACCACCCTAAAGGAGGAAGCAAGAGTGACGTGTAAGGTAACGTTTTATTACACAAAAGCATTGAAAACCAAAGGGTGCAACCAACCGCTGTCCTCTTTTATGATACAGGATTGCTGTTTCAATTGTCAAGTGGAGTGTTAAGAGTTTTGCTGTAGTAAGAATGTTTCATAGTTGGAAGAACCTTGCAGTTTTCAGGTCACTGGCTGCTACCTTTCTTGGCCGAAACTTTTAAATGTGAATGTAAATTAAATGCATTTAAACAGATGGTCTCTTTATGCTTTCCACTAATTTTTTTTTCATTCCATGAGGAATTTATTGCTGCAGCAGTTTATTCTGTGCACCCATAACTGTTTATAGCACTTAGGTTTCTGAGTTAAATATTGATTCACTTAAAAATCAAATGAAGTCTCTAATCAATATTTCTTGCATTTTATGCATAAATAAATTCCTAGGGGATATAAATGTCCCTCAATAATTCTCATAGAAGTTTAGTTGCAGGCAGAGGGACTTTTACAGGAAAAAAAAAATGCTCTGGCTAAGAGACACAGAGCCCTGAGTAACGGGAGCAGTGACGGGTCAGGATGAGACCTTTACTTGTAAAGTGTGTGAATTAGAATTGTGCTGTTTTCTGTTGCGGTCATCACACTCAATGAACCGTCTTCCTGCCGTCTCCTTGGAAATCTGATAATGCGTTTTTTTCCCTCCTCAAAATGCATCTTTACTGAATCACTTAAAACATGGCCTATTTGTATCAGGGGGCTGATTTCCTCTAATAAATATCTAGTTTAACTTTCAGAGCAAAGTCAGATTTCGTATCACACAGGGAAGGAACTTGGGTTTCGCTTCCAACTAAGTATGCTTGCAGATCGAGGTGACCACTCGCAGAATTTTCATCAGCTCCCTCTGTGGCATTTTGGAGAGATCGCTCTGTTGGTTTCCTGCAGACTCTGATGCCTGGGGAAAGTTTTTTACATTGCACCTCTACCCTAGATATTGAATTTTTCATTTAAAGGTCAGCTGTTCTTGTTTGTCTGTTCAAAGACTCCTTCTCTGCTATATAATTAGTTTAAAATGTTTTCAGCCAGTATGTATTATTCAAAGCCTTATAATGATGGGGATTTTGAATCTTTATATATCAAAGTGAAAGTGAAGTCGCTCAGTCATGTCCGACTCTTTGCGACCCCCTGGACTGTAGCCTACCAGGCTTCTCCATCCATGGGATTCTCTAGGCAAGAATACTGGAGTGGGTTACCATTTCCTTCTCCAGGGGATCTTCCCGACCCAGGGATCAAACCTGGGTCTCCTGTATTAGAGGCAGACGCTTTAACCTCTGAGCCACTAGGGAAGCCCTTTGTATAAAAGCCAGGTTAAAATAACGGTTATTGTATTCTGGAGCCTGCTGGCATTGGTACCCTGGCTTTGCCACTTGCTAGCTGTCTGAAGTGTAAGTTGTTCAGTCCTGTGCGACTCTTTGCAACCCCGTGGACTGTACAGTCCATCTAATTCTCCAGGCCAGAATGCTGGAGTGTACCTGTGTCCTTCTCCAAGGGATCTTCCCAACCCAAGGTTCGAAGCCAAGTCTCCTGCATTGCAGGCAGATTCTTCACCAGCTGCGCCACAACAGAAGCCCAAGAATACTGGAGTGGGTAGCCTATCCCTTCTCTAGCGGATCTTCCCAACCCAGGAATCAAGCTGAGGTCTGTGTGACCTCAGGCCAGTGGTGTAACTTTGCTGCAGAGTCCTGGTCTGTAAAGCGGGCAGAATGATAATAGTACCTATTTCATAGGGTTGTTGTAGGATTAAACCTGAGTGTGTGAAGTGCTGAGAATATGCCCGGCCCAGAGCCAGCTTGCGTCATAGAAACACTTAGTCCTCACTGTTGTCAGTGACAGCGTAGCGCTTAGATTCGTGGCCACAAAGGGAAGGTCCAGTTTCCTTTATACTGTGACTCGGTTCACTGGTAGCAACCTCTGTTGTCAGATTTCTCTGATTTCACAGGCCCCAGGGCTTGTCTCTTTCACGTGGCTTCCATACATACTCGTTTCATAGTTGTACTCAATAGGAAATAAATATCCCTGTGAGTTTTGTGTGTATGTGTGTGCATTAGTTTGTTGGGACTGTTATCAGTTTGGCATGTTGAGTATGCTTGGTGAAATTATATGTGGATTTATATATTCCTATGCTGTTTAACAAAGATGAGAAGGACTTTTTTCCCTTAAACCTTTATTTGGTGGCTTTTTTTATTTGGTGCCTTTCATTTTTGCTCCGTGTCAGCAGTGTAGGCCTTCGGTCTCAGGAATGTGATGTCAGTGATCTCTTCTGACCCAAACACTGAATCTTCTTCCCCATTCCCTGGTTTCATGAAGAACTGTGGTGGTACAGAAACAGCTGACAAATGTCAAAAGAGCACTGTAGGGGGTCTGACCCCATTATGAACCTATAACTACCTCAAATCTTAGGTGATTCTAATCAAAGTAATGTGATTATCTTTTCCCTTTAAGCTTAGAGTAAAACCTAAAACGTAAGAAGAGTCTCCTTCTTCTTGGCTTATTTATCAATCTCATTTCTTGTTTTTTTAAACTGCCGTGTAGTCGATTTATAATATTTTGTTTGTTTCAGGTGGCCGGTAGGGTTTGGTGTTTTTATAGACTCTGCATCATGGGATCACATTTCTTTACAGGCCTTCATTCTCCAAAGCAAACCTCTACAGCCCATCATTTGCTTTCCTCCATCTGCAAAATTCTGGAAACGTTCTAGAGAACTGACTTGCTGTGACAGTCAGCACTGTGTTCAGAGGTGCAGACAGATCTCATCCAGAATGAAACCTGGCGTCTTCAACAGGTCCCGGGAGTCTCCTCAGCTCCGACCTGTTTCCTCTCGGACCTCATCCCCTGCTGCTCCTCCATTTACTGGGTGCAGGTGCCAAGCCTGCCCGCCCAGGACTCCTGGAGGCCCCTCTCCCCGAGGGCACCCTCCTTGGCTCCCGTGGTTCACTCGGGTCTTGCTGCCCTGTGGCCGCGTCAGTTCGTCCCCCACCTCCTGTGTAGGATGGCCCCTCTGTCACTCTCTCCCCCCTTACCCTGCTTTAGGTTTCTGCACAGAATTTACCTCTAGCTCAGACATAAATGCGTTTTACTTGTTTGCTGTTTGTTCTCTGCTCCGATGCATCAGCGTCATGGACACAGGGCTTGTTCTGAATCTCTGTCCCTTTGTGGTTGCTGTTGAGTCATTCAGTTGTGTCTGCCTCTTTGTAACCCCATGGCCTGCAGCACCTCAGGCTCCCCGTCCTCCGCCAACTCCCAGAGCTTGCTCAATCTCATGTCCACTGAGTCAGTGATGCCATCCAACTGTCTCATCCTCCATCATCCGCTTCTCCTCCCACCTTCAATCGTTCCCAGCATCAGGGTCTGTTCCAGGGAGTCGGCTCTTGGTATCAGGTGGCCAGAGTATTGGAGCTTCAGCATCAGTCCTTCCAATGAATATTCAGGGTTGATTTCCTTTAGGATGGACTGGTTGGATCTTCCTGCAGTCCAAGGGACTCTCAAAGAGTCTTCTCCAGCACCACAGTTTGAAGACATCAATTCTTCAGTGCTCAGCCTTCTTTATGGCCCCAACTCTCACATCCGTACATGACTAGTGGAAAAACCGTAGCTTTGACTAGATGGAACTTTGTTGGCAAAGTGATGTCTCTGCTTTTTAATATGCTGTCTAGGTTTGTCATAGCTTTTCTTCCAAGGAGCAAGAATCTTTCTAATTTCATGGCTGCAGTCACTGTCCGCACTGATTTTGGAGCCCAAGAAAGTGAAGTCTGTTTCTGTTGCTTAGTAGAAATGTATGATGGCACATGGCAGGTACTCAAAAGCTTTGTTTAATTAAGTGACTAAATTATTACAATACTTCCAATTTCACAGTTACCTGTGCATTAAATCTTTCCGAGATTATCTTTAGATAGATTTTGAAGGTGGGTCTGAATTATTGTCTAGGTAAAGTGTTCTGTTAATCATCTGTATGGAAAAAAACAACCATTTCTAAAGATATAAAGTGTTAGAATTGATCTGATCTAAGAATAAAGAAGTTAGATCTCTCTGAGACCATGTTTACAGATCACATAGCATGTATTTCTTAAAGATGAGAAAACTGGGGTCTGCTTCTGTTTGCGGGGGTGTGTGTGTGTGTGTATCTGTGTTGTGGGTGTGCCAGTTACACAACCTCAGCGGCAGTGCCCTGACTTGTCTGTGATGTAGTTCATTGTTATTACCTTGTACAACATTGTTATTACCTTGAACAATATAACTTCTTAATTTCCTGGTAAGTTTATTTTTTCTTGTTTTTTTTTTTTTTTTTCCATTTACTGCCTCACCCACAAGCATGTGCTGTGATCGTATATTCTCTGCTTTCTTAAGTCACATAGTCGTTACAGGGTGCTGGGTGGACATGGACGATCTTCTGATATATTTCTGCCTTCTTTGGAAATCTCCACTTGTATATCTCTGCGTTAACAGAATCAGTATTTGCAAGAGCAAATTCCTCAAAGTTTCACCTAAACCTGACACTTTTGTTGCATTTCTTTAAATAATTCATCCTGGTTGCTTAGGCCAGAACCTGTGCATTGGTGGGAGAAAGTATTTTTACCTCTCCCTGTGGCCAATCCCTTGCATCTGGGAGGTCGTCGAATCCTGCGGAGGTTCCTCCTTTCCTGGAGGGTCTCGATTAGCTGATGTGACCCTCTTACTAAATGTTGGCCTTCGCAGAAAGTTTGTGACTTTGCTTCTTGTTGCAGAAAGCGTCCTCTAAGAAACCAGTCAGATTCATCAGATGATACTGTGTCTCATTAGTGAGCAATTCATGACTTCCCTTAGGGATGACCATCAAGGGCTTAGGGGGAAAGTCTGTGATATTTAATACTGTGCTTTGGACTCTGGTGTGCCCAGTAAATTAGCTTAATGTTGTTATAATTCCTCGTTTTGAGAATGCATTTTCCGTCCTGTTACACAGTTAATTATTTTCTCAACAATGAAAAAGAATACTTTCCTTTTAAAAACAGTTTTCAATGAGCTGTTTTAAAAAGCCATCTCTCTGCAGATGTAGAAATCGAGTAAATTAAGTGCCTTTCACAGCTCTCTGAGTGCTTTCAGCCCGTCAGGTGACACTGAAGCTTTTAACGTTGCCTCATTCTCAGCCAGGGAGCACAAGCAAGCTAAGAATTGGCACCATGAGATCAGCCCCATTTTCATTCCCTCTGGTTCAGAAAAATAGGAGAAGCCAGTGTGGCCTGAAACTGTCAAAGAGAAGCATCTGAATGCCGCCTAGTGGCATACTGTGTGGGCTAATGAAGAAATTTAAAAATAATATTTATAGAAAGAATATTTTAAATTATTAAAACTTGTAAATGAAAAGTACTAAAGTGCTGTGATTATAACATTCCAAATGGAACAAATACATTTTTTGCTATATAAAAATTAATTCAAAATCTTAACCAGAAAAAATATAATACATATGATGAAGATGATTGTATTTTTAATCAAGATTTTTATGTTTTTCGT
>SJYF01000176.1:3011355-3025186 GCA_006410515.1 Procapra przewalskii
TTGAATTACAATGAAATATAGGAAATCTGTCTTTATGTGAATATTTATTTAAAACAATTATAAACTAACTCTTATAGAAGAAAGCTGCTTAAAAAAAAAGAATTGACATCTGAAAAAGTCACATGTATTAGAATATTCATTACTTAGGAAAGCAAATTTTGACCTGTGTGGTGTAACAGTCTTTAAATAATTTCAACTTACTAGATTGTGAAAAATAATATACTCTGAGGCAGGTCACAATACTTGCCTCTGTGCAAGATGAGGGGGGTGAAGGCGCAGAACTCCACCCTTCCTGGTGTGGCTAGAGCTTTATCTCATACAGGTTGATCCTCGGACTTACGGCCCAAAGACTAGTGCATGGCCCCTCTCGTATGAACGTGGTGCACAGGGTACTGAGAACCTCTTGTTGATGTGGAAGCCCACTCTCCGTTGTAATCTTGTTAAAGAAATATCATTATGACTTATTTCACTTAAATTAGGATTGTCAGCACTGTTTTAAAAACTCATTTTCATGTTCTGTGTAGTGCTATTGGAAAATGATTCTATTTTCTATTCCGAGGTTGAGTAGAAAATACAGTTTGCACACTGAAGAGTTATTGTACCCTTCACGGTAGGCCGCAGTATGTTACAGGACGGCGACATTCAGTGTAAAGCATATTTATTTATTAAAACACTGAAAAGGCCGTATTATAAAATAGAGTCCTCTAAGGCGTGGTGCGTCTGAGACTTTCAGGTGTCACACCAAGGACTAGATCAGTGGTTTCACCGTGACGGGGACAGGAAAGGCGCAAATTGCTCCGGTCAACTGAAAATCATTACAAGCCTAAAACAACTAAAGGAGAAAAACCCAGACTCTAACTAAAATTTTTAGATCATCTAAATTCAAGTGAGTTAATTCATTTGGGAATAAGTTTGGGAAAGAATTGGCTTTCTTGGAGAATTTTTAAAAATCAGTTTAAATTCAAGTGTATAAATAAATTTAACAACCAACTGTACAAGCAGGTCAGTAAAAGTGTTTAATCCACTGGATATTCCCTCTAATCTAACACGAAGGTTTAATATGTTGAATTGTCATAATATATGTTATAAAGAAAAGAAAGAGGCCCCAGAGAATATTCTATTAGTTCCAGGTCCGCCAGCGCTCTGCTGTAATCCTTATCGCGTTTAGCAGTGACTGAAGCCCCAGCAAACCTCTCAAGTGTCCAGATGAGAAAGATAACAGTTTGACTCGGGTTCTAGAGTGATCTCGATCTAGAGAAATAGGGTGGACTCCCCCTGTCCAGCTAGTGGACTAGGCACCGGGGCATCGCCCCTCCTCGAAGCCCTGGGCGGCGGGCAGTCTGGGCGCCCATCAGCGGTCCTGGGAGAGAACTGAGGCTGTGTTTCTTCCGCCCTCTGTAGCGGAGGTTGCTGTTCAAGTGCCTGTTTAGAGTTGCTTCCTAGAACGCGTTCTAAGGGCGTTTCCATCTGACTCCCGCAGTAATGACAGGGAGGAGCCTGGAAGCGGGGGTTTAATCTCTTCCTCTGTGGCCGTGTGTCTCCTGGCCCTGGAGAAGCAGGCCGTGGTGGCAGGCACCCGGCTCCTGCCCCAACTTCGGCTGTCATGGGGGCTCCCATTTCTTCTCAATAGTTATTTTCAGAGATGAGACTGTTTACAAAGGTTTTTTTTTTTGTCTGTGAGTACGAACAGATCCTGCTGTGTTTTCCTACTGTTTTCTCGGTGTGTATTTTTTAATAAACTTTCAGTACCAAAGCATAATAAAACAAAAATTAAAAACACAAAATCTTAATTAACTGGGCTTCAGGCATTTAAAAGATCTTCACTGGTGTCTCTTGGCTGCATGGGAGAGTCAGTCCAGCCCTGCTCTGTCCCTCCCTTCATGTCTCTGTACATTTGGCATTTGAAAGTTGATTTATAATTTGTTACTTTTAGTGGTTTTTTTCAGTGCTCATGAGTTTCCTTGGTTTTCTCATGGCTTTTCATTTCCATCTAAATTAGCTAGTCTTTCTCCTAATATCTTTTCTCCTCTTGTGTCATCTTAAAAGTGTCCTTCTCTTTCTTCTTGCTGCCTCTGTGTGTGTGTTTATGTATTTAAAGACCTTGATTTTGGTTTTAAAATAATTGAAAAATTGTGTGTGTGTTTAAGTTCTTGAGTTTTCCATATTCGAGAGACTTTTTGTGCACAAGGTGATGTGAGCACTGACACGACGGTGGTTCCCAGATCCTGCTGACGGGATGACAACTTGGTGGACTTCTCAGTGAATTCTGGTCCCTGGGTCCTGGGCCCCGTCACAGACACTCTATTCAGTCCACTAGGGAAGTTAGGACAAAGAGGGCCTGGACAGGTTGTTGATTTGTTCATTCTCTCATTCAAATACTGACGAGGCACCTACCATATGCCTGTATTGCGCTGGGAGCGGAGTGGACGAGAAGATGTACACTCTGCCGTCCTGAAGCTCATGTTCCATCAGCTGAACACAAGCCCCTGGCCACACAGGTCGCAGTGGTGTGGGGGAGATGGCTGGCTAACCCAGCCAGCTTATCCAGGCACCCCTCGGAGGTTAGGGTTTCTGCTACCAAAGAGAGCGTGAGAGCTCAGGGAGACGCTGCTGGACTCACAGCGCCTCTGCCGTAAGAGAGGCCAAGTGAGACAGCTGTAGTCAAGCCAACCCTGTTACCTGCCTGTAAACTCACACATGCCTTTTGTGGTTCGGTTCGAGACGTCAGAACGTCTGTGCAGAACTGGCCTGAACGGTGGGTGTGAGTAAGCCATGCAGAGTGGGAGGAGGAGGGGTAAGCGTTTGCAGAGGTTCTGCTGTTGGCAAAGTCAGGAAGGGAGGGAAGCCCTGTGTGGCTGTTGGGAGAGACACAGAAGCAAGCCTTACACGCAGTGAGGTGGTAGAGACAGCAGCAGTGAGAGCGTGAGGTCACTGGTTCTTGTTCAGGACTTCAGGCTTTACTGGGCCTTCACTGGAGATCGTAGCAGAGGAATAAGAGCGCGGGCCACGCAGGCTTGTAAAAACACCATCTCAGCTCTAGGTCCTGAAGATCCCTGGGTCTGATGAAGCAGGAAGACGGGTTGAGAGACCATTTGCAGTGGTGCAGGCGAGAGATGATCGCTGCCAGAACTTGATGGCGGCAGGGATTTGGATCAAGGGGGCAGATTTGAGATCCACGTTGGAGGTCAAACGGCTGGGGCTCCATGACGTGATGTGCTGCTCGTGGAAGACGCCAAGGGTGCAGTGTCGAGAGGGCCTCCGAGGGCACTTTCTCAGCTCCTGGACCTGGGAAGTGACATTGCTGTTGAGACACTGGCATGACGCTGGGCTTGAGAGGGAGTAAGGGCAGTCTTTGTTGTCTTCATTTTACGATCCCTCTGAAGGGGAAACAGTTGTGGATAACACCATATTTTAGGTTCTGATAGGTAACCTGAGCATTCAGAGAAACAGTGCCATGATGCCCTCTGCCAGTGTATCATATGTTTTTCATTTAACAAATGTTAAAGGTTAGTGTTTTAATCCTTAAATAGAAGCATGTTAGAAAACTGAGACAGAAGGGTTCATTTTATTGCCTAAGAAACTGAACATTAGAAGGATTAAAGTGTAGGGATTTAATTTTGGATTCATACAATGACCATAAGATGTTTCATGGAAGAATAAAGATTTTAACTTTGTAACTTTTTTCTAAGGCAAGATATTATTTGAAGCATTAGCTCTTCTGAGTGTATGTAGTTTCTGGAGTGGAGTTCAATTAGGAATATGGACACTTACAGGTATCACAAGGCCGTGTCAGGACACATAGCTTATCCCAATATTATTCCTGAACATTTATGTTTACCTTCTGTTCTTTACCCTGATATTTCTCTTTGTGATCCTAAGAAATGAAATGAAAATGAGTGGGTTATAGTGGTTGATTTATTTGTCCTGAGAAGCCATATCTGAAAGTCAAGAGAAAAGCCTGTCATTTCCATGAAAAATCTCAGCTCCTTATGTCACCTCCCTTCCTAACCCCCAGTTAGCATCATTGCTTCCCTGCTCAGGCCACGTGCATGTGGCTCGCACTCTTTTAATTGATGCCTGTTTGCTGTGTTTGCTCATGTAATTCCCTCCATTTACTCACAGCCACTTAGTGCTAGGGGGCAAGGGAGAGAATTGGCAATATTACTCACGTTGCAGTGACCTCTCACTGTGCTGAGACCCAGGCTGTAATTCTGGCTGCTTGGAAGCCTGGATGCTCATTGTATGAAAAGAATTTGAACACTTGATAAGAGCAGTGGAATTACATTTATTCTGAAGTTTTTTTTTCACATTTTTTGAAGGGAGGGTCTAGTATGATACCTAATTAGACTTAGAAAATAATTTATATACAGACTAAATATGTCAAAGTAAAACATCAGTTTTGAAGTCATCCTCAGCCATCAAACATTGCAGCTTACTTTCTTAAGAGTAAAAAGAGAAAATAATGGATACTTTTTCAGGAGGCCATGATAGGATTTTGTGATAATAGCCGTGTTACCAAAGTTCCAGGTGCTTTGCTGAATTAAGTTACATATGAGTATAAGCTTTAGGATATCATGGAAAGATGTACATTTATGTCAAAACTAAACTTTGACGTTTGGGAATTAAGCAGAAAATGCTATTTCCCAGACCAGGTACTTCGAAAGTACAGAAGATACATCACCTTTTTTTAAAAATTAAAATATATATATTAAAATCTGCTCACAGCTAATTAGCCCTGCAAAGGGCAGTGGTAACTGGTGATAACTTACTCCCGTGGTTTACAGTACAGAAAAATAACAAGGTTGATAGTTATTTTATATTAGAGTAGTATCCTCATATCTGAAGCTGACTGTTAGAAAGCATTTCATTTTTACAGGTTGTTTCTGAGCTCTCATGGGTGTACATAGAAACCCTTAACTCATTGCCCCTCTGGTCTAAGAAACTGGGACCACCGCCCATCTGCCGATAGTCGAGGCTCACCTCGAGTAGGTCACGGAAGAGCTCCTCATGTGCAGTTTGTAAAGGCTGAAATAATGTAGAAATAGGCAAAGGAAAACCTCAACCGTATTTCTTGCAAGGCAGTTTTTTTTAGTCTCACATGTATGTATGAAGTTGTATGAATAGTATGTTCAACATGAATAGTCTGTTCATATAAAATAGCACAGTCCACAGTAGAAACATAATGTAGGCCTCATTTACAATTAAAAATTCTCTAGCAACCATGCTAAAAAGCAAAAAGAAATAGCTGAAATGAATTTTAATGTTTTATTTAACCCAGTATATTCAAAATACCGTTTCAGCATGTAGTCAATAAAAATTATTAACGAGGTATTTTACTCTCTGTATGATACTAAGTCTTCAAAATCCAATTTTTTTTTTTCTTTTTTAAACTAGCAGCAGCTCTCAGTTTGGGCTGGTCACATTTCAGGTGCTCCTGTGTCTAGTCGCTACCCTATTGGAAGTTCTAGAGCAAATATTTTCTTCTTTCCTATGTTCTATAGACCTCTTGATGGAATTCAGGAACTGACACTGACTAATTTTGGAAGTGAAGGCTACATAATTGCGATTTTGTTCAGGAAGGGTTTGTGGCAATGTGATTAATAACCCTAGAAGACTTGCTTGGCAATTAAATAGTTGAGGACTTGGGGTGGCACCAGCTAAGCAGTGGCCTGACGTGCTTCCAGGCTCTGCCAGCACGTGTCATGCTCAGCCTAAGGATTCTCGATTTGTGGAGAGCTGAATTGTCACTTTGAGGCTTCTTTCTTCCTTTGAGGCATTTGCTCCATATATGTTATAATCCGTACAGCAGCCCACCAGCTACGGATTGTCTTTCTCTCTCTCTTTTTAAGATTCTCGTGTTTGTTTTTGTCTGCACTAGGCCTTTGTGCTGTGTGGGCTTTCTCGAGTTGCAGTGTGTAGGCTTCTCACAGCGGTGGCTTGTCTCATGGTGGCGCACGGGCTTAGTTGCTCCTTGGCATGTGGGATCTTCCTGGATCAGAGATTGAGCCTGTGTCCCCTGCGTTGGCAAGTGAATTCTTAACCACTGGACCCCCAGGGAAGCCCCACTTTCAGGTTTTATAGAAAAACACATCTTGAATTCACTTTTGCAAAGATACAAGGCATGACATTTAATTTTTATTTTCTAAAGTAAACATAACCCTATTTTATTTTTACAATACTTCAGAAGACTAGACTGTTACTCTTTGCCTGATAAGCCTTTCTAGGGGGCATTAATGAAATACATGTGTTAATTTCATCCCCATTGTTTTCTTTTAAAAACTCATTTGGAACTTAACATTATTGCTATCTTCAGAATATAGGATATTAAGTCAGAGGTTTGTTTTTGCATCCTTCAGCTGTATTTATTTTTGAATATGTGGGTTACCTAAAAATGTGCATTTATTGAGGTTAGATTTTAATAATAACAACTTCTTAAATGAATCCGGGTTTATTCACTTTGTGGGCTAAGTGAATTAGGTTCTAAACTTTTATCTGGATCTGTGGAGCCTGGATATAAATTGAGAAGATCACAGCTATGGGGAAAGACCTATACTGCAAAGGCCTTTCTGCATAGATTATGAGCATCCTAACTCAGTAATTTTTTCAAAACTGTGGTTATAATTGGACCCAGTGGGGGTCTGTGTCTTTGATCAGATCACAGTGGCTGTGACTTTACACTGGAAAATGTCACTCCTGTGAAGGTTTATCACCTGTAGAGCTGGTCCTGCCTCTGATGCTGTGTTCATTTCTCATTAGCATTATTCAAAGTTTGGTTGTTAATTAGGTTGACACTTCAGTTACAATCATCATCCACAGGAGCAGTCAGGGCTGCTTGTATAAAGAAATGTAAATACTCCGTGCACATATATGTGAAGGGGGAACAGCATTGTTAATCTGGCGGTATCTGTCCTAAGGATGAGAATGTGCTCTGGTAAGGGAGCAGGCCAACTCATCCCACCAGTTTTTTTCTTAAGAAAACAGGATTGCTACGTGTCGTCATGTTCCCAGGTAGAGCATTGCTAAGGAATGTATATGAGCATTACTAGTACTTTTTAAGTGTATAGAGTGAGGTTTTTATGTGGGAAAGGAATGGACTCAAGTGAACTGGAGGCATGGGAACAGATCATATCACGTCCTCTTTAAAAAAAAAAAGAGTAAACATCAGGAATATGATTGTGGAGCTGATGGTTTACTCACTAAGTCATGTCCGACTCTTGAAATCCAGGCTGTACCCCTCCAGGCTCCTCTGTCCATGGGATTTCTCCGACTAGAATTCCGGAGCAAGTTGCCATATCCTCCTCCGGGGGATCTTCCCAACCCAGGGATTGAACCCCCGTCTCCTGCATTGGCAGGCAGATTCTTTACCACCGAGCCACCTGGGAAGCCCCAAAATATAATACACAGGACCTGAAACTAAAGGATGTAAGTGTATGGAAAACTGTAGCAAACACAGGTGCCTTTTAAAAGTATGCAGATTTCTAGGTCATACGTCTTCCTTTGATTTAGAAACATTACTAGTGGGATAACGGGTTCATAAGGCAATAACGTTGAACTCGAATCCTGCTAATAATGGTGGTGGGAAAAACTGGACAGAGCTGGGTTGAAATCTCAGTAGCCAAATATTAAGGACAAGTCAGTCCACACATTCGAGCCCCTGTTTGTTCGTTCATAAACAATAACATGAGTACTTGGCATGGAAGACTATTCACATCAGATGGGACAGTCAATGTCTAACGAGCGTAACAGAATTCCCTACTCGTGCTTAGATTCTCAGTAACCTTAACTCCCTTCCCACTTTCTATCTAATAATGCTGAAAACTACTCAACAAGTGACTGGAAAATTATATGTACAAATGAGGCTTCCAAAAATAAACAGCCAGTGATCCTGGAGGGCTGGAACAAGTAAGCTTCCGTAGCAGAAACAAAACGCTCCCCACCCGGCTCCATCTCCAAACAAGGAGACACTCGTTGTAATGGCTAAACCTCTGCAGGAAAGTGGCTCACAAGCAGTTTACTGTAAAATAATTAAAGCTTATTTATGTCAGGAGGCCTTGGGAATAAAAAAGGAGCGCGCAGACCGATTTGCATTAGCACATTACTGCGGGCTCCTGCTTCCCTTTCAATTAGCAGGCCAGCAGGTGCTGCCCGCGGTCAGGATGATAAGCGGAGGCAAGGAGACGGCGCCCGGGCTGACCCGCGGACGCCGCGGCCTGCCTGCGGATCAGCTCGTCCCTCACCGTACCAATATCCGAGGTGTGAATGTAACGACTCCTCTCTGTCACGCAGGTCTCGGCCCTGAAAAATAAACTGAAGAAGCCGTCCACAGCTACGGGGGATGGAGTAGCCAGGGCCTTCCTCAGGGCGCAGGCGGCTTTGTTTGGATCCTACAGAGATGCTCTGAGATACAAACCTGTAAGCGTTTCCCTTCCTCACTGATTCAGTTTGCTCTTGGGTGGTTCTTTGAAATGGGGCAGGGAATGAAACACGTGAATACCCCCCACCCTAAAATGTTTCATAAAAGGTTTTCAAAAATCCAAACTAATATGCTGTAAAACATGGTGTCCCTTCTCCAGGTTCTTGACCTTTTGGCTTTAGCTCTTTCAGTCAGCAGCCCTTTAGTCAAGTGTTTGCCACATCCCCTTGCAGGCAGCACCTTGTTGCTTACTATCTGAAATTGGAATTCTTACCTCTTTACTAATGAACTATGTTATGCATTTTAGAGTGATTACCCAGTCTTGGTAAGATTACTAAGAAATTAACCAGAGAGTTGGGTTTATTAGTTTAGAAATGTCAAGTACAATGTGAAGGTTTAAATGTGTTAGAACCTGGACATTTTGCAATATTTAGAAATTTATTGTTTTCCTAAATCATAACATTTATCTAAGTGGGCTTTTCTGTTTAACATATCTTAGCTCACTTTGCCATTTCCTTTTTAATACCCCTAAAGTGATTTTATGTAGGATTGTGACCCACGTTGTTAAGTAGCCCAAAAAGATATAAATTAAAATGTTTTTTTTTCTCTGAATTACTGGTTAAGTTAGTCTGATTTTACTAAAATGATTACGTTGCCCTTTTGTAAACAGATGAATAAATGGGTTAAAAATATTGTTAGCGATAAGACCTGTTATCTAAAAGGAATTCCACCATTGTTAGGCTGTGTAACATGAACCCATTTCTTTATTCCTTCTCAACTTCCATATCTGATTTGTGAAATGAGAGTTCTTATGCCCCCTCTGGCTATCTTTCACGCTGAGTGTGTAAATTGTGTCGTAAACTGTGTGCACTAAGGAAGCACTGAACAAGCGTGAGTGGGGTGTGTGCTTTCTGAGCTGACTTCCAGATGACTGGTTCCCACCCAGTGGCTCTTCTACCTCTGAAGAGTTACTGAGTCACAAAGAGAAGTCTGTAAATTTATAGGCAGATGAGCTGCTGTCTCTAGAAAAAATTTGCTTGCTAATCTTTTTGAAATTTGTGTACATTTTTTAAAGCATGACGTAGAACTCATAGTACCACATGTAGTATATGACTTACATGGGGGGAGTCTTCAGAGATGATTGAGTTACAGGGTCTCTTTCTTTTAAAAGACTGGAAACCAGTCCTCTATTCTACAGTGGAGCATATTCATTAAAATTACCAAATATCAGTTGAAACAAAAATGAGTTTGAAAGACAAACTTAGTGACTGATGTTGGATGTCACATGTTTTGGAAAGAGATTGGTTTCAGGTTTACAGCTACAGGAGGAAAGTTAAAAGTATCACTTTGCTGTAATTTTGCCACATTTAAATACTAATCTTCATAAACTACATTTTTGTTTTTATTTTCCTTTTTAAACTTGTAAAAGACTTCAGATTTGAGGACAGCAGACTGAAGAGAAAATTTTCTTACATGATTTAAATGATCAGTGTTATTAGGTGCTGGTTAAAATGATTAAAAAAATCCCATGTTTGACAGTAATTATTATAGTTTTTATAGCTTAATTTTCTCCTTCTTTGAGCTTAATTAAATAGATAGGGGTACTGGGTTTCTGACTTTTCTTTTAAGCATTGTGAAAGCCAGATTCTCAGTATATGTAGGAAAATATTTAATTTTGTCGGGGGTATCTTTCCTATCTATTGATTGCATTTTGTGAATTTGTTAATTTATCTGTGTTTTTCCTTGTTATGTATGATGTTTTCTCCTGCTCTCCTTACTGCCGGTTCTGTCTGGGAGTCGGAGGATAGTGTTCTCATTCTGCATGTCTTCCCGTTTCTTTGACTCAGTCTTCGAATGAAAACTTAATTTTTAAAGTGTGCTGAATATACTTTAAGTGTGCTGAATGTCCTTTGGCCACCTCATGCGAAGAGTTGACTCATTGGAAAAGACACTGATGCTGGGAGGGATTAGGGGCAGGAGGAGAAGGGGACGACCGAGGATGAGATGGCTAGACGGCATCACGGACTGGATGGATGTGAGTCTGAGTGAACTCCAGGAGATGGTGATGGACAGGGAGGCCTGGCGTGCTGCGATTCATGGGGTCACAAAGAGTCGGACACAACTGAGCGACTGAACTGAACTGAATGTACTTAGACATTTTTTTCTTACATATTTTCAAAATAAATAGTTTGTAAGGAAAATTATTTATTGTATATAAAACACTTGTTGTTATCCTGACAAAAACTCCTGTATTGTGAATTATTGAAAGCACTTTTTTTAAATTTTATGCAGTCTTTTTGACATTTATGTAATAGGCATGCATCTTCAATGTATTTTCTGAGCAATGTAAAAAAAAATGAGCCAAGTTTAGAAGTTACAGTTATATCATGGATAGCTCAGGTGCTAAAGAATCCGCCTGCAATTTAGGAGACCCTGGTTCAATTCCTGGGTTGGGAACATCCACTAGAGAAGGGATGGGCTACCCGCTCCAGTATTCTTGGGCTTCCCTTGTGCTCAGCTGGTAAAGAATCCGCCTGTAGTGCGGGAGACGTGGGCTCGATCCTTGGGTTGTCATGATCCCCTGGAGAAGGGAAAGGCCACCCACTCCAGTATTCTGGCTGGGAGAATCCCAAGGACTGGATAGTCTGTGGGGTCCCAGAGAGTGGGACATGGCTGAGTGCCTCTCACTCTCACTTTCATCATGAATGTATTTTGGTGGTGGCGGTTCAGTCGCTCAGTCGTGTCCGACTCTGCGACCCCATGGCCTGCAGCACATCAGGCTTCCCTGTCTTTTGCCATCTCCCAGAGCTTGCTCAGACTCATGGTCCATTGAGTCAGTGATGCCATCCAACCATCTCATCCTCTGTCGGCCCCTTCTCCTCCCGCCTTCAATCTTTCCCAGCATCAGGGTCTTTTCCAGGGAGTCAGCTCTTCCCATCAGGTGGCCAACGTAAAGGAGCTTCAGCTTCAGCATCAGTCCTTCCAGTGAATATTCAGGACTGTTTTCCTTTAGGATGGACTGGTTTGATCTCCTTGCAGTCCAAAGGATCTCAGTTACATTAATTGACTCTTAGTTACATTAATGATTTTGACTCTTACTCACATTAATGATTTTTTAATTGCTATTAAGACAACTGACCATTTAGTGCCTGCTGGATACCAGGCATTGACAGGCCCTTTGTATTAACTCTTTCACTTAATCTTTATAAGCCATTAAAATATCACCCCTTTCAATTTTAAGATCAGAAAAATGATGCTCATGGAGTTTAAAAACCGTCACTGAGGCCCCCAGCTGATGGCTAGGGGCCCGTGTCTGCATCCGCGCGCTGGCTGGTGAGGGGCGCCTCCGCTCTGTGCTGCCTGCCCGACGCTCCTCGAGACGCGTCTTCTGAACCTAACATTTCCTCTGGATGAAGGCACATGGAAGGCTCTCGGTATTTGTCTATGTGAAGACTGAGTCTCGGGAATATTCTTGGGAGGTGCAGGTCGTGCAGGGTCTCACGGAGTGTGTGTGAGTGGGGGGTCTCCTCCTGCCCTGTGACCCACGCGTGGCTCGGTCCTCTGGGGTGACTGCTTCTGCTCAAACCGCTCCTTCCTCTTCTCTCTGCACTCAGCCGTGGCACTGGGGATCCAGCTGGCTGTGGGGGTGAGCGAAAGCCCTCTGGAGGACCTGAATGCTCACTTTCGAATGCACGTGCTGAGTGCCACCCAGAGTAACTGGTTTTATGAATGAAGCACTTGCAACGCCCGGGTGACAGTGCTTAAAATGTTGTCGCTTTTCTCCTCCAGCCTAACTTACTCTCTCTAGAAGGTACACTGGCACAGTTCACACACTGTCCTTAACTGCAGAGAAAACCATAAAACGCCTTAAAGTTTTTGGAAACTGATTTCAGTAAAATAATGGCTATTCGGCTGGTTTTGGATTTTTTTTAGCCAACAGCAAGTGTAGCTACTTTTAAGAATTCAGAGCCGGGAGGTCAAACTAATACGCTAAGTAAATGGGAGAAAAGTAATGGAGGCACAGACTCTAGAACAGTCTGAATCCTCACCCTGTGACTAAGCACTTATATGACTTTGGGCTGATAACCTCTTCGTGCTTTCGTTTCCTCATGTGTTTTTTTAAAAAAAAAAGACCGTAATCCTTCGTGGTGGTTTAGAGGATAACGTGAGTTCATACATGTTAGTTACTGGAACAGTGCCTGGCATGTAACTGATGCTCCGTTTATTAGCTGTGACTGTTAAGCACGATATAGTAGACGTAGTAGATTTGGTAAGGCATGTTCCTTCAACAGATCTTCCCTGGTGGCTCGGAGGTTAAAGCATCTGCCCCCAATGCGGGAGACCCAGGTTCGATCCCTGGGTCGGGAAGATCCCTGGAGAAGGAAATGGCAACCCACTCCAGTATTCTTGCCTGGAGAATCGCATGGACAGAGAAGCCTGGTAGGCTACAGTCCACAGGGTCACAAAGAGTCGGACACGACTGAGCGACGTCACTTCAACTTCACTTTACTTCATTCCTTCAACATGACTAAAATAGAGTACCCTCTGCTGATCTCCAAAAGAAAAGCATTGTTACAAACTTGAGAGTATTTTAAATGGTTGCACTAAATAAAGGACCGTCATTTATACCTCTTCATATCATTTGCATCACAACCTATTAAAAATAAGTCAGATTTTTGACCAACAGGTAGTGCTAAAGAATTGTTTAATGAGTTAAAATACAGCTCAGTATATTCAAAAGCATGTGCTTCATTACCCCAAGAGCATAGAGATAATACTTAAATGTGTTGCTTTGAATATTTTGAATATTTAGGATGATGTCATTTGTTTCAAACACCCAAGCTTTTCTGGGCTTCCATGAGCCTTGCTAATGGATAAAAAGGAAATTCTTTTTTTAAAATAAAGATGAACTAAAGTAATCTGGGCCCCTGTTTGACAAATAGGAGAAGCGTTGGGACAGTTGGACGAAAAATGCCTCATAACCTGAAAAATCTTTTATTACTGTTTTCTGTGAGAACCTAACTATATTTTTGAGATTCCCATGAGAGACCTGGTGGCAGAATCTCTCGGAGATTTTAAAATGTTAATGTACCATCATTATGCAGACATTTTTGCTCAGTTTGTTTATAAATCTTACCTAACCATGACATTACACATTAAGTGTGTTAAGGAACTGAATAAGTACTGTGTTGACACTTTGGATTTTCCTTCACATTTTTGTACAGTATCATTCTTCCTGACACCTTCGGTTTTTTTCCCAGCATGAACTTTCACGAAGTCATGCACATTCTTAAAGCGTAAAGATCTGTGTCTATATAGGTAGGTCTGTGTCTTAAGTATTTCCTTACAGTTTCCTACTGTGGAGGAGAGTCTAGAACTTGAAACATATCTCTTCTTAGAAACAAACTAAGCAAAAAT
>SJYF01000176.1:3033322-3043582 GCA_006410515.1 Procapra przewalskii
TAGCAGGTGACTAGTTATGCCTAGGCACGACTAGCAGGTGACTAGTTATGCCTAGGCACGACTAGCAGGTGACTAGTTATGCCTAGGCACGACTAGCAGGTGACTAGTATGCCTAGGCACGACTAGCAGGTGACTAGTATGCCTAGGCACGACTAGCAGGTGACTAGTATGCCTAGGCACGACTAGCAGGTGACTAGTATGCCTAGGCATGACTAGCAGGTGACTAGTATGACTAGGCATGACTAGCAGGTGACTAGTATGACTAGGCATGACTAGCAGGTGACTAGTATGACTAGGCATCTTTGATGGGCTAATCTTAGTTCGGTTAGATTGATACAGCTTGGTGAGCAAACCAAGTTTTTTATAGGACCATCCCAGTGTAATGCAGTTTATAAAAGATGATTATCCTAAATAAGCTTTTAGGCTTTGTGAGGGGCTTCCCAGGAAGGGGCTCAGATGGTGAAGAATCTGCCTGCTGTGCAGGAGCCCTGGGTTCAGTCCGTGTGTCTGGAAGATCCCCTGGAGAAGGGAGTGGCTACCCACTTCAGTATTCTTGCCTGGAGAATTCCATGGACAGAAGACTTTCCACAATCACAAGTTCAAAATTCCAAAAAAAGTTACAGTTCTACTTGTGTGTCTTGATTTCTGGCCCAGAAAATATAATTGTCATTGTGAAAAGCAGCACCTTAACATCAGAATTCAGAAAGTTCGGATGCAGTGCTTCTTCCATCCTATTGTGTGATCGTGGCAAGTCTCCTAATTGAGGCTGGCCGTAGTTTCTGTTAAGATTATTTGAATTAAGTTCTTAACACTTACTTTTCCTATTCCACATGGCAATTTTAAGTGTAAAGTTAGTTATATGAATTCAACATTTAATGAAGACTTAGAGTGTGTCATCAACTATGCGCAGGGCCAGAACGAAGACATGAGTAAAAACTCAGTGATGCCCTTGAGAAACTGACAATCTAAGAGAAATGGTTTTTGCTGTAAAGAGGAAAGAGACCAAGTAACAGAATAAGCGTCAAATCAGCATGGTGAAAAATCCAATACTGTTTATCTGTATTCTGAAATAGTTTTAAAAAATGATCTGAGTTAGGAAAATGCTCTCTGGGTCATATACCTGCCTCACGAAACGTGAAGAAAGGTTAGATTTATCCAGTAGACCTCTTTAAGGAGCAAAGAGAAGCAGATTGGGTGGGTTTCCAGATCAGAGGTGTCTTGTGTGAATTTCCAAGGACGGAGTGGGTCCCCTTTGGAGCTCTGTGTCCCTGGCTGGCTCCCGTGCAGACGGGATTCCTTCCCCAGGTTAGAGCAGGGCCGAGGGGTGGTGTGCCAGTGCCGACGTGCACAGCCCAGGGCAGCCCCAGGCTGGTGTCGAGCGCATGCTTGGTAAGTGTTCACACCCTTCCCGTGTTTTGTCATGAGGAGACAGTTACACCTCCCATTGTCGAATCTGAGTTGTGAAGCTCAGGTTACGTGGGTGTCGAGGACTGAGTGGATGGATGGAATAACATACTGCTTTCCTTTGACCGTGAGATTCTGTAACTAGCCTTATCATTTGATAAACTTCACACATGGTCTTTTTTTTTATTTTAACATAACTACCAAAAGTATGCATATATACATACATTTAGAGCCAGATGGAGCTGGGCTCGACCTTTGCTGCTCGACAGCTTTTTAGCCGTGTGTGTGTCTGTTTATCAGTGTGTGTCCGTTTCTTTCTCTGTAAAATAGCAGCACTGTCCGCGCCTGGCAGGCCGGGACGCGGTTTGCACGATTTAACGCCTATGCCCTGCTGGCTCGACAGTGTGTACAACTCTGCGAAGCTCACAAACGTTAGTGTTGGCCTCATCCTGAGAGCAGCTACGTTAACAAAACGCACATCTGTGCAGGGCTATGTTATGTCGACGTAGAGAATGAACTTGTGGGCACGAAGAGGGAGCGCGATGAGCAGGGAGAGCAGCGTTGACGCACAGATGCTGCCGCGCGAGTGAGAGGCGCTGGCGAGCTGGGAGCCTGCTGCCGGGCTCCGTGATGACCTCGGGGGTTGGGGGGACTGGGTCAGAGGGGGTCGGATATAGGGACACGTACAGCTGGTTCACTCCGTGTACAGCAGAAACCAGCACAACATTGTAAATCGATTACACTTCACTAAAGCAATGAATTTTTACTAAGTATAATTTTATCAAAGAGGCTGAATGTGAAATACGGAAACGGCCCCTCGGAACCAATTACAGAACAGCTTAGTACTTTTACATACACAAATAGACCGCATTCTTGAAATGGACACTGCTTCGTGAACCGCAAGAAAAGTGATGCTTGAAGGCGCCCCTGCAGGGGCCTGTGGCTCTGTTGGGAGCATCACGGAGCCACACAGGGGTGCCAGCGCGGGCTCGGCAGTGCTGAGGGGCGCTGGGGGGCCGGGCGGCAGCCGTGGCGTGTGTCCGGGGCGTGGGGCCCCGGCTCGCGTTCTTGCCACAAGCAACCAGGAGCACAGAGGGACACGCGGAAACCTCTTCTGTGAGAAGGACATGTTTATACCCGGTTTGTCGTGATGCTAACAGGACGATATACATCTGCCCAAACTCACTGAGTTGTCTGCAGGTTTCTGTACACTAATTACAAGTGGCTAAAGGTTGGGGTGGGGGTGGAAAGGGAAAGCCAAAACAGGGATCAACTGATTGAAAGAAAATAACCTAGATGAATTCTCAAAGATAGGACTGATGTTTCTGAACGAATATGAGACTGTTTAGTACAGATGGTCCACGTTCCTGACTGTGCGTCTGTGACCCGCTCTGGGTCAGGAACCGCCTACGTCCTCTGTTTTACAAACTTGGGAGAACATGAGCCCAGGAGAGAAGCGAACAACGTGAAGGCACGAATGAGTCGGCTGTCATCACTGACGGCGTGGCGGGGAAGGGTCCTGCGCTCGTGTCTGCGCTTTGCCTGTGTGTGAAGTCACTCAGTTGTGTTCGGCTCCCTATAATCCCGTGGACTCTCGCCCACCAGGCACCTCTGTCCATGGAATTTTCCAGGCAAGAATCCTGGAGTGGGTTTCCAGTTCCTTCTCCAGGGGCATCTTCCTGACCCAGGGTCAAACCCAGGTCTCCCACATTGCAGGCAGACGCTTTACCATCTGAGCCACCAGGGTTATGTATTGGAACAACTTAAAATGCAGGATTTGCAAAACGCCTTGTGGTGAGGATCACATAAGACAAAGCCCTAGCGCTTGTTCTCCAGGATGAGAAGTGTGATGAGAGATTCAGCTCTTGTAAATCCGGTTAGACTTGGTATAAAGCTAAACCAGAAATAAAAGTGTGCCTTCCTTCAAGCCACTTCTGGGACTTGTGCCTCAAAGCTCTGGAACTGGGAGGAGAGAGAGGAAGGGGCTCTGCAGAGAAGTTCCCATGCACCAGCATGCACAGGAGTCCAAAGCCTGAATTCATAATGTCTGGTTTGGGCTGACCAAACTCAAGTGTAAGGTGATCCTAAACTGTAGGTGTCCTAGGGCCCCTAGCAGCAGCAAGTACACACCCTCGTTGAGGAACTACCCGACTTTGTCCTGGCATCGGATAATTCTCCCAGCTGCAATCCTAAGGAGAAAGTTCACTGTTGACAGTCATCACACATACAGGGAAACAGATCATGAAAAAGAAAACAGCAGTCAGAAATGGATTTGCAGAGATTTCAAATACTGGAGTTATCAGAAGTATAATATAAAATAGCTGTGCTTAAGATGTTCAAATAAGTAGAAGAGGCTTTAAAAATGTTCAGGACAGAAAAACTTTAAAGAATGTGAAGATAGTTTTAAGAATATAGGAAATAAACTTCTGGTAAGGAAGCATGTAATTCACATGAAAGGAAACTGATGTGTTTCATAGCCAATCAGATCTAATAGAAGAGAGATTTGCTGAACTGGAAGATATATCTGAAAAATTATCCAGATTTTAGTACAGACCTATGAAGAAACAAAAGCCGTAAGAAACTCGAAGGGTGGAGTGGACGTGCCTGCAATCCACAGGCTCAGTTATAAACGGAGCGGACAGGATGTGGAGGAGAGACCACATTGGAAGGACGGGGCTGGAGCTCGTGACACGCACGCTTCATCTGTCAGGAAGTCCCTCAGCCCCAAACTGAGGATACAAGGAGAAATCTATACCTGCACAGCGTATTCAGCTCTAAAATATTCAATAAAGAGGGACTTTTTTTTAAGTGAAAGAATTAAAAAAAAAAATTCTTTAGGAAGAATGCCTAGAATCCTTGGCCAACTAAAAAATCTTTTAATTGTAATAGAGCTGTGAATACATTTCCCTGCAAAAGCGGAGTTTGCACTCTGCGTTGCCTATAATGGTGTGTCCATGTGGCAAAGCTGTGGCCCCCCTGTTATTTAATCACATGGCATCACCAACTCAATGGACATGAGTTTGAGCAAAGTCCAGGAGATAGTGTTGGACAGAGGAGCCTAGCGTGCTGCGGTCCATGGGGTTGCCAAGAGTCAGACAAGACTTAGCGTCTGAACAGCAGCAGCAGCAAATCTAAGTGTTGCTCTGAAGATACTTGTTTGTATGTAGTTTAAACTTGTAGTCACTTGGCTTTAAATAAGGAAGGCTATCCTACATAAGCTGGGTAGGCCTGTCAGAACTGGGCGGAAGGCTTGTAAAACAGTTCCAAGGTTTGCCTGCAAGAGGGGAGCTCTGTCTGTGGGTGGCTGCTTGGCCCCTGCCTGCAGACCCACCTGCCGTGTCTGTTCTTACAGGATGCCTGTCCTCTGCAGTAATCGTGTCAACCAGGGTCTTATCATAAATCTCATATGTGAATGTGTGTATGTGTCTGTCTGTCTGTCTAATCTCTTACTGGTTCTGCTTCTCTAGTTGAACCTTGACTACCACACCAACAGGAGAAAGACATTCTTAAGGAAGAATTGTAAGTAATTCAGGAAGAAAATTTTCTTAGCTCTAAGATGGAAGGTCTGAGATGCAAGAAGGAAGGAAGACCACAATAAATGGTGAATATGCTTCCCTGGAGGCTCAGATAGGAAAGCGTCTGCCTGCAGTGTGGGAGACCTGGACTCAATCCCTGGGTCAGGAAGATCCCCTGGAGAAGGAAATGGCAACCCACTCCCATACTCTTGCCTAGAAAATCCCATGGATGTAGGAGCCTGGCAGGCTGCAGTCCATGAGGTCACAAAGAGTCGGACCTGACTGAACACACACAGTACCCACACATAGGAATTAAATTTAACCAGCATTTACTATATCAGACAGGCGGGTCCTCCCACACATTCAAGAATCAATTGGTTCCAATTCAGATTCCAAAAAGTCACTTGATTATGGCAAAAGGGAGACCCTTCAGTTTCTTTTGTAAGACTGGGATAATCTTCCACTCTAAAATCTAAGATGACATGAGAAGAAAACATTATAAGCCAGGCATACTTATGACTACAAATGTAAAATTTAAAATATTTTTAGCCACTTCTAGCAAGGTTTAAAAAGGTTACTGCTTCGTGAGCAGATTGCCTTTATTCTGGAAATTAAGTGGTAATTGCACATTAGGAAATCTATGGATGTAATTCACTATATTAACTGATTCTGGGGTAAAATCATTCAGTTTAGTTGCTCAGTTGTGCCTGACTCTTTGCGACCCCATGGACTGCGGCACGCCAGGCCTCCATGTTCTTCACTAACTCCCAGAGTTTGCTCAAACTCATGTCCACTGAGTAGGTGATGCCATCCAACCACCTCATCCTCTCTCGTCCCCTTCTCCTTCTGCCTTCAGTCTTTTCCCATCATCAGGGTCTTTTCAAATGAGTCAGTTCTTCGAATCAGGTGGCCAAACTACTGGAGCTTCAGCTTCAGCATCAGTCCTTCCAATGAATATTCAGGACTGGTTTCCTTTAGGATTGACACCTTTGATCTCCTTGCAGTCTAAGGGACTCTCAAGAGTTCTCCAATACCACAGTTCAAAAGCATCAATTCTTCAGCACTCAGCTTTCTTTATGATCCAACTCTCATATCTGTATATGACTCCTGGAATAACTGTAGCTTTGACTTGATGGGCCTTTGTCAGCAAAGTAATGTCTCTGCTTTTTAATATGCTGTGTAGGTTGGTCATAGCTTTTCTTCCAAGGAGCAAGCATCTTTTAATTTCATGGCTGCAGTCACCATCTGCAGTGATTTGGGAGCCCCCCAAAATAAAGTCTGTCACTGTTTCCACTGTTTCCCCACCTATTTGCCATGCAGTGATGGGGCCAGACGCCATGATCTTTGTTTTCTGAATGTTGAGCTGTAAGCCAGCTTTGGAGCTCAGGTTTTGGAGCTCAAAAAAATAGTCTGTCACTATTTCCATTGTTTCCCCATCTATTTGCCATGAAGTGATGAGACCGGATGCCATGATCTTAGTTTTTGGATGTTGAATTTTAAGCCAACTTTTTCACTCTCCTCTTTGACTAAAATGATTAGATCATCTCAACAGGTGCAAAACTGTTCATAATATTCAGGATAAAAGCAAAATACATGATTAAAGACATTTTCAGTGAACATCATACTTAATATTAAAACATTAATATTTCTCTCTGAGGAAGGTTCTATCTCTTAGCATTGGAACTCCTCACATATGTAATTGAGCCTAAAAATATATAAAGAATTAGAAAGTAACACACCAAACTGACTTGACTTTCATTACTTTGAGTATAAAAACAAGTTATGTAGGACATAAGGAAATAGCTTAATAAATTTGACTTCACTGAAATTAAGAGGTTTGACCATCAAAAGACTTCATACTTGCTATTCTTTTGAACCACCCAAGAGAGTAAAGTCCAGAATATAAAAACCAAACCTTCATGTTAGTTAAAAAAAAAAAAGAAAAAAAAAGTAATTGTGCCCAAGACGTGGATGAGCACATGCACTTGAAAACCCTGAACGGCTGATGAAGACCGAGAAGATGCTCAGTCTTGTTTATAATCAGAGAGCAGCAGGTGAAAACATAATGGAATATCACCTCACACTCACTAGACTGGCCCAGGTTTAAAAACCTGAGAATCTCAAAATTTGGCAGAGACATGGAGCGAGGGACCAAGTTTCACCTGTTGATAGGAGTGAAAGTTTGCACAGCTTGTTTGAGAAAACACTTTGGTCCTAAAACTTAAACACGCAAATTTCTTTTGACCTAGTGATTTCACTCTAAATTTGGCAGCAAAAGTCATGCACTAAAATTACTCATAATGGCAAAATGCTGGCGCTGAACTCACGCGTTCATCAGTATTAAGATGACTAGGTGGTTACGTTCCTACAGTGCAGCAGCTGCACGGCAGAGAGATGAGCACACTGCAGGGAAACGGAACGTGAAGGAGGGCGGGGAAAGGAACACGTCGCTGAGGAGTGGCTATGATGAGTCCTTTTATGTAACAGTGTTGGGTAGTGAGAAGAGCAAGATGATGTATCGTTTAGGGAAACAGTTTTGTGATAAAGCTGTAAAGACAGACAAGGGAAGGGTAAGCTGAAAGGATTCTGATCTTTTCCGTCAGGGAGGGCATGTCCTGGCAGCTGGCTTTATCATTCTGCATTAAGCTGTTCATTTATAGTTGAAATTATGTAAGTATTGTATGAAAACATACATGAAAGTGAAAGAAAGTGCAGGTGTCAGCGGCTCAGTTGTGTCTGACTTGTTGAGACCCCAAGCACTGTATCCCGCCAGGCTCTTCTGTTCATGGACTCCTCCAGGCAGGAACACTGGGGTGGGTAGCCATTCCCTTCTCCAGGGCATTTTCCTGAGCCCAAGGATGGAACTCAGATCTCCCGCACTGCAGGCGGGATTCTTTACTGAGCCACCAGGGAAGCCCCCAAAACATACATACATGCAAATATATAGTATATGTATGTGTGTGCACATACATAGAAGTATACACACGCTCTTTATGGATCCCCCGTAATGGGCTGCGTTTGCACTGACAGCTGACTTCTCATCCTCTTCAGGCCTTGGCTTCTGTGTCTGTAACGTGAGTTAGACTGAAGGGTCACTAGGTCTGAGATACCTTTCGGCCCTAACATTCCACGATACCAGGGAATAAACACGGCTGAGATGGATGAGAGTCGGTTCCATTTGGATAAATTCCTCTTCAGATAATGGATTTGGAAGGAATCCCAGAAACCGCTTCTTAAATCCACAGCCCTGGCAGCACTGTCTTTAACTCGAAGCTTTACAGAGATTTGAGCTGGTATTTTTAGGTCTCTTCCTTTTATCTCACGTTACACTTAGCACAGTAAAGGAAATTATTTTCTTGGGTATTGTTTGTTAAGACCCCTGAAACTAAAGTTTCTGCTCATTTTACTCTTCACTTTCCATGGAAGAAGAGCTATGATAAATCTCGACAGCATATTAAAAGGCAGAGACATTACTTTGCTGACAGGTCCATATAGTCAAAGCTATGGTTATTCCAGTAGCCATGTACGGATGTGAGTTGGACCATAAAGAAGACTGAGTGCAAAGAATTGATGCTTTTGAACTGTGGTATTGGAGAAGACTCTTGAGAGTCCCTTGGATTGAAAGGAGATCCAACCAGTCCATCCTAAAGGAGATCAGTCCTGAATATTCATTGGAAGGACTGATGCTGAAGCTCCAATACTGTGGCCATGTGATGCAAAGAGCTGAGTCATTGGTAAAGACCCTGATGCTGGGAAAGATTGACAGTGGGAGGAGAAGGGGATGACAGAGAATGGATGGCATCACTGACACGATGGACATGAGTGTGAGAAAGCTCCGGGGGTTGGTGATGGACAGGGAGGCCTGGCGAGCTGCAGTCCATGGGGTCGCAAAGAGTCGGACATGCTGAGCGCCAACAGCACCAACGACATTCTCGCTTTCCCCTCCTGACTCCCCAGGCAGTTTCTCCAGGGCCCTTGTTCGTTATGCTGTCCTCTGTGTATTCCCCGAATGTTTCTGCACTCTGACTTCCACGTTTCTGACTCATGCCAGCTCCTGGGGCTTCCTCAGGAGGGACCTGTGATGAGGGGGTCTTGAACTGTATTCAGATGGAGAAAGTCGCTCAGTTGTGTCCGACTCTTTGTGACTGCAGGTATGTGTATGTGTGTGTGTATAGTATCTTTGTGTATGTGTGGGCATATATACACACACTCCCACATATACACGTGTGCCTCCCTTTCACATAGATGCATCTTCACATATGCACCCCTTCGTTTGTAAGTTAGTTTTACCCTGTTGCCTAACCCAGAAAATTAGGCATCATCTTTTCTCACACCATCCTCTCCAGTCTTTCTCACATAGTTGTTTGACTGTGTTCTGTTGACCCTTCTTTCTGAATATCCTTCGGCTTTCCCTCTTTCGCTCTCTCCAGCTCAGGTGTCAGTGACTTGCGCTGCGGGAGTGGTTCGTGTTCTTTCATTTAGCCCCCCCTTTCAAGCCATCCTCCAGCCTGCTCTGAGAGTGTTCTTTCTGAAAAGCAAATCTTAAGTCTTTCTCACTGTGTCTAGGATGCCACTCAGACCCTCGCGTGGCACACAGAAGCCTTCGTCTTCTGAGTTTTACCTCTCTGATTTTTCCTCTCCTGCGTCTCCAAAGACCCTTACTACAGCCATTCTGGGCGTTTGCTGTTAGGGCTCTGCAAATGGTTTCTTGTCTTTATGCTCCTCCCTTGAGTTGCAGCAGATAGTAAATAGTGGCAGACTGAGTGATGGTAACTATGGATAAATGAAAATGGCATCCATTGAGTACGGGCTCATGCTGGCACTGTTCGAATGCTCTAGTCTGGGTTCATCTTCACAGTGGCCATGGCATGTCATGCTTTATCGCTGCCACTTTGCACCTTGTTAAACCTGAGTTATGGGAGGTGAAATAATTGCTGGGAGCGTCCACAGTAGCATGTGGCAAAGTAAGGACATGGATGTGCTCAGAGTCGTGTCTGACTCTGTGACCCCGCGGACTCTGGCCTACCAGGCTCCTCTGTCCCTGCCATTTCCCAGTCAGGAGTACTGGAGTGGCTATCCATTTCCTTCTCCAGGGAATCCTCCCAGCCCAGGCATTGAACCTATGTCTCCTGCATTGGCAGATGGGTCCTTTACTCCTGAGCCACCGGGGAAGCCTGGGACCTAGAGCAGCTAAGACCCCCGAGTCTGCCCAGGGGTAAATGAGGAATAAAGGCACGTGTGCTGGCTGCCTGCCTGTCTCTACCCGCACTGTCTTTCTCCATTCCAGGTTACTCAGTGCAGGCATTCTAGTATATAGTAGACACTTCACTTCTTTTTTTTT
>SJYF01000176.1:3043934-3054403 GCA_006410515.1 Procapra przewalskii
ACCATCTTTAACAAACCCAAATACTACATGCTTAAAGTCCAAACATTCTGCTTTTTTCAGTGTTATGAAAAACTGAGAATTATTGGTGTTCTGGCCTCGATTGGCCATTGATAGACACTTCTTATTGTTAAATAAAGAAACCAAATAAAAACCTCTATTCCTATTCTGAGGAATAGGCAGCAAAATGTCTTTATGATTGTGGTAGATGAAGAACTTGAAAAATTGAATATAATGGAGCTCATTTGCAAAAATCCTTACATTGTAGGAGTCGGGTGTTGCTGTGTTTTGCATTGAGTGGCGTCTCTAACTCCCAGCCTAGAGCCACGTGCTGCAGTGCGTGAAAGTGGGCATTCTGCGAGGCCCTAAGTGCCCTGTACTTTGTGCCATGACCCACGTTCTCTGACTTAATAAGGTTCTGGACAAAAGCAGGCAAAAGCCAAATATTTCACTTTTATGTTAGTTGGAGACTTTAGAAAGCTTTTAACATAAATAATACATCCTTACACATCTCTCCATTTTCCTGTTAATCTTTTCTGAAAGAAGCGTGATGGTTTCTCATTTGTAGATGTCGTCTTTGGCTCAGATCAGCACTTGCATCGCTAGAGCTAAAGAGTCAACCATCCTGGAGTGTTAGGAAATAGTTGACATATGAGCGGATGGGAGATGGTGACTGTATCGATCATGAAAAAGTAACATTTGCCCTAGAGAAAATGCAGACGCTCATTGGTAGAGAGAAGGAGTGTATCAGGAGAGAACTTATTAGGACTGGGAATACATTTTTCGGCATCCTTTGTTGAGTTTCAAGTAGCATCCTAAACTTTGTTTCTCTAAGTGTGGTCCCAGACCTCCTGCAGCAGATTTCGCTGGAAAGTCTGTTAAAGATGCGTGTCCTTGACGCTCACCTTCAAATTTGTGATTTAGGGGTCCTGGACTAAAACCCAGAAATTTACATTATTAATGAAACGCCATGAAAATGGGGCTTACTGATTGGTGCAGTGGTAAAAGAATCTGCCTGCCAACGCAGGAGATGCAGGAGACGTGGTTTCAATCCCTGGGTCAGGAAGAACCCCTGGAGGAGGAAATGGCAACCTGCTCTAGTATTCTTGCCTGGGAAAGCCCATAGAGGACCCCATGGGGACGCATGGAGTCCGTGGGGTCGCAGAAGAGTCAGACATGGCTGAGCAACTAAGCATGCATGCACACACCACGAAGATACACACACTGTATATAGAAACACTCATCTAAGTGTTCTTTATGCCTCTTCTCATTTGGCAGTGTATTTGAGTGTCTGCTCTCCTAGGAAGTGTTCTGGGTGCTGGGTTGCATTAGAGAACAAGTCAGAAAAGAATTTCTGATGTTGTGAATTCTGTGTATCTATATGAGGGGGACTGAAAATAAGTTAACTAAATTATGTAGCATGTTCATAGATGATAATTACTGTGGAAAAGGAAATAAAACAGGAAAAGAGGATCACCAGGAGTCTGGGTGGGAGTGCAGCTTAAAGTAGCTTGAAGTGCAGTGAAAATTGCTCAGCGGCGTCTGACTCTTTGCAACCCCATGGGCTATATAATCCATGGAATTCTACAGGCCAGAATGGTGGAGTGGGTAGTCTCCCTTCTCCAGGGGATCTTCCCAACCCAGGGGTCAAACCTAGGTCTCCCACATTGCAGGCGGATTCTTTACTAGCTGAGCCACAAGGGAAGCCCAGTTAAAGTAGTTTATTAGTTGGGTAGATTTCAGGGAGAATGTGGCATTTGAGCAGCGTCCGATAGGGTAGTCAGACGTGGAAGCAGAAGAACGATATCTAAGGCGATATTTGGGTGAGCAGAGGTGGCAGTTTGCATCTGGTCCATGGAAGATGTGAGGACTAGTCAGACGTGGATCTATTCTGAAGATAAAGTCAGTGGATGCACTGAAAGATTTAATGTGAAGTATGAGAGAAAGAGGAGTCAAGAATCCATGGATCTGTGATTTCTCAACCAAGAAACTGGCAGGATATATGTTAATTTTTCTGAAATGGGGAAGACCGTGGGGAGGAGAAATTGTCAGGGAGGAATAAGCATTCAATTTTGGACATGATGAGTCTGAGACGTCTATTAGACAAACAAGACATTGATCCAGGGCTTCCTTGGTGGCTCAGACAGTAAAGATTCTGCAGTGCAGGAGACCTGAGTTTGATCCCTGGGTCAGGAAGATCCCCTGGAGAAGGGAATGGCAATCCACTTCAGCATTCTTTCCTGGAGAATTCCATGGACAGTGGAGCCTGGCAGACTATATAGTTCATGGAGTTGCAGAGAGTCAGATAATGACTGGATGACTAATACTTTCTTTCACTTTAGGCAAATGGATATAGAGGCAGAGGCCAAAATTAGACCTAAGATATGAATGTGGGCGTCATCAGCATGTTGATAGATGGCAGTGTTTAGAGTCACTAGACTGGAGACCAAGTGAGATGGCCAGGGGAATGTATAAATGGGAATGACAGGCAGCCCTGGCAGGGGAGTAGCAGAGGGCAGCCACCAAGGAGGAAGGGCGAGTGAGCGACCCCAGACACAGGAGACGGTTCAGTTACCTCTGGGGCCTAGGAGAGAAGGAGGGCCCGGCTCTGTCAGATGCTGGCGACAGGCCGAATCAGAGGAGAACGTGGCCCTGACCTCTGGGCTCCGTCACATGGAGATGGGATGCCCCAGCGGGCACAGTGCTGTTGGGGAGGTGAGGGAGCCCGTGTGACTGCGGGGCAGGCGAGGAGGCTGTGGGGGCAGCAGTACTGGTGGCTGGTCTGAGTTGTCCCCTAAGGAGGGGCATCGACAGGGACAGAGCGGGAGAGGCATGGGGTCAGCAGGAGCACACGAGTCTCTGGGCCGGGCGAGGAGCTGGTCTCCGTGGAGCCGACACTGTGCGCAGCTGGAGGAGAGCTGGTGCCTGGGGCTGGCAGAACGCCTCCTTCAGCTGCTTTAATTCTCTTTTTTAATCAGTGGGATTCGGAAGCAGGGTCATCAGCTGAAGAGGGGGGAGGCCGTTGGACCTTTAGGGGAGCAGAGATGCAGGGTAGATGGAAGATGTGAGCCCATGTGTGAGTGGGCTGGAGAGGAAAGGGGTTGCCCAGAGCGCTGTGGAGATGTTAGGTCGTGAATTCAGGAGAGAACCGGTCTCACGGCTGCTCAGTTCACCCCTGGATCCCTGGGCCTCTGTGCTGTCCTCCTGGGTGCTCGCTTCCCTCCAGCCTGCTCTGTGCTGTGTTGATGCCGGGAGCCCCGTTTCCTTGGTCTGCTTCCCTGCTTGACCCTGGGCCCGCTGCCTCCCTGCCTTCTCGCCTCTGCTCAGGCGTTCTCTTCATCATGACGTCTGCCCTGGACCTCACTGTCCACACCTGAAAGCTCCTTGCCCCCCACCCCCGAGCTCCCCTAGCCGTTCTGTTTTATTTTCCACACTCATCCCCTTCTGACATATTACGTCACTTATTGCATTTATTATTTCATGCAATCTGCTCTGTGCCCTGCCCCGCCATCCTCCAACACTAGATACTAAAATCTTATGAAGGCTTGAATCTTTGTCTGTTTCACTCATTTCTGGTCTTCACACATCTAAAAGAGAACCCGGCATATGGTAAATATTCAGTTAAAAATTTATTGAATGAATGAATGAATGAGATCATTGTCTGGTGGTCTTGAAGTTCAAAAGACTTAATCCTGTTACAAATTATTTAATGTCTGTTGATATATCTTAGAAGGACTATTATGCCATTGAGTTACTGGTTCTAATGATAAATTGCACTGAGTGGTAAATTTTATGCCCTTCAGAGTGTTTTTCTTCTATTCTTTGCACCATGGTGGTCTAATTTAGTACACTTCATTCATGGGATTACCACATCCTTGAGATGGAATAAAAATAATAGCTTATTTCTGTCCCTTCACATACTTCATTCTCTTGGTTTAGCTCTAAGCTGACCTACCTTGTTCCCACTTACTGCATTCTGCGTTTATATATAGCTACGAACTGAAGGCCTGGCATTTAGCACATGTCTGTAAGTAGCTGATGATTTAATTTATTGTAGTACTTCAGTGTGTTTCTCACTAACCCGTCAAGGTTTGCTGAGCCTGTGTAAGAAGAAATATTTAAATTAGACAGCTTTTTTTTTTTTAACCCCAAAGTATTATATAGAAAGGAAATGTTAAAGATCCATAAGAAATTAATATGTTTTAAAAGTAATTTTTTTTACTGTATTTAAATTTTTACTTAAATTTCTAAAGATTTCTGATTTATTAAAAATGTTTCTTCTCTAGCTCTCAAGACTTTATTCATTATCTTTGTGCTCAAAAAGGGTTTCTAATAAGAATTAAATTTTTGAAACAGTCATTATAAGGGGACAGCAGAGGATGAGACGGTTAGATGGCATCACTGACTCAGTGGACATGAACTTGAGCAAACTCTGGGAGCCAGTGGAGGACAGAGGAGGCCGCTGCACTGCAGTCCATGGGGTCATAATAAGTTGGACTGAGCAACTGAACAACGTTTTTCTTCAGGCCAAGGAGTGTCAGTCAGTTCAGTTGCATAGTCGTGTCTGACTCTTTGTCACCCCATGGGCTGCAGCACGCCAGGCTTCCCTGTCCATCACCAACTCCTGGAGCTTGCTCAAACTCATGTCCATAGAGTCGGTGATGCCATCCAACTATCTTATCCTCTGTCGTCCCCTTCTCCTCCCCCTTCAATCTTTCCCAGCATCAGGGTCTTTTCAAGTGAATCAGTTCTTTGCATCAGATGGCCAAAGTATTGGAGCTTCAACTTCAGCATCAGTCCTTCCAATGAATATTTAGGACTGATTTCCTTTAGGACGGACTGGTTGGGATCTCCTTGCAGTCTAAGGGTCTCTCAAGAGTCTTCAACACCACAGTTCAAAAGCATCAATTCTTTGGCGCTCAGCTTTCTTCACAGTCCAACTCTCACATCCATACATGACCACTGGAAAAACCATAGCTTTGACTTGATGGACCTTTGTTAGCAAAGTAATGGTCTCTGCTTTTTAATATGCTGTCTAGGTTGGTCATAGCTTTTCTTCCAAGGAGCAAGCATCTTTTAATTTCATGGCTGCAGTCACCATCTGCAGTGATTTGGGAGCCTCCCAAAATAAAGTCTGTCACTGTTTCCCCACCTATTTGCCATGCAGTGATGGGGCCAGACACCGTGATCATCGTTTTCTGAATGTTGAGCTGTAAGCCAGCTTTTCCACTCTCCTCTTCACTCTTATCCAGAGGCTTTTGTGGGGGTGCAGGTCTGTGTGCTGTGGTGCACGTGTGACCCTGCTGCTTTGCTTCAGGGACCAGACTGCCACCTTTGCACTGAAGTCAGTGCTCCCCCTTCTCGTTTGGCCCCCTCTCCTCAGGGCAAGCTTCTTACGAGCTTTTAACTGAAAAATCACGTATTTCTCTTAAAATGATAGAAGAATCTTGAAATTTAATCACTGTCATCCTCAGAGATTTGACGGATTGATTGCAATTAAATATTTATAGGACACATTTCTGAACCACTGAAGTCATTAGAACACAGATTAGTAGCGCAACATGTTTTGGATTTTGGGACTAAATGCCAGAAATGGGCTGAGTAATGCAGTTATCAAAGTATTAAGAGAAACATATACTTTGTCTCTCAGAGGAAAGATACATTCCCCGTGGTCCACTGGCCTACTGTTCAAGTTTAACCTGTGAATCTGATCAGAACATATTTTTTATGTTTTTTTTTTTAAAGAAGCTCGCCATCCAGGTGTGTCCTTTATGTTTTATTGTATTTTTATAACATTCACTTATATTGTGTTTCAAAAGTTGAAGTGGTGCACGTTCGTTTCCATTAGACAGTGCTGCATGCTGAAGTGCCTTCACAGCGACACAGTTTCTTTAGGTTCATTCAGTCTACTATTCAGATAGTTATTTGAAGATAAAGACACTTCAGAAAACCTTAGTGATGTCAGTATCAAAAAGAGGCAGCAGGAAGCAGTTTTGCTGCTTAATTACACTTATCTTGTAACCTGTTATACCATCTTAAGATCACATCATAAGGATTAGCCAGATCCACTTCTTGTAATTGTTGATGACTTAGGAGGGGATGATGTTATTGATTTTAAGGAATATATTTATTCTTATTAAATAAATTTCAGCTATTTTTCATAATTAAATTATGGAATCTATACTGTGGAATTAGCCCTGTGAACTTTTTTGAGATTTCCAATTACGATATTTAAGTTTCATGTGGTTGTTTCGCATGTTTAGTTCCAGATTTTAATTTTTCCTTTTGGAATAAAAAGCAAAATATTAAGATTTACGTAAAATGCATTATCTTAAAGCATACTCATGCATTCTTTTAAAAACCTACTTGCAACCTAATTTTATCTTATATCTGAAGTACCTCCATTGTTATTTACAGTTTTACTTGTTATTACTTGCCATTCTTAGCTCATTCTTCCAGAATGTATGTCTTGAATGCATTTGCTAAGCGATGTGTGTGGTGTAGCCTTTGCTTTTCCTGCAAGTAATGCTGTTTGGTTCAAAATTCTCTCTCTATCTACAGCAGTAGCTACTGTTTTCACCTACTATGAAATGCTCCAGTTATAAGAGTGGTGTGATCATGAACCAACCCCACTTGGGAAACAAAAAAAGCTGTTATTGAATCAAAAATAGAAAAAGGAGTTTAGAGAACTGTTAGGTTCAGCATTCTTCTCCGTTAATATCTCTTCTCAGTTGTTCCTGGGGGTCTGCGTTGGTGTATGTGTGTGTGTGTAATGTGTATATGTGTGTGTGCACACAATCAACCTTTTAAGAACATTTTCATTAAGTGTATATGTTGATAAGTGTCAGTCACTGAGAAGATTGTTTGCAAAGTCAGTGATAACATGGGGCATTTTACCAAGTGGTGCATTTCTATTAGCTCAAATCACTAGTTTGGTAACACAGAGTAATTAGTCATGCTCAAAAATGCATCATCAGTAAATAGTTTTGAGATTTATCTCTTTCTAGACTTGAACTGTTCCACTCAAACTAAAATGAATGGATTATTTCCAGTAAACACAAAAATGAAAACCTTTTAAAAAGTCTTGTAGTCTTAATCTTTTAAGGCAAATTAAGTCCTTTAAAAGGATGTCTTAGTTTGTTCCACTTGTCAGTAATGTATTACTTTAAATTTATCATTGTGCTTCACCTTATTTTTTTAAAATCCATCACATTAGATCACTTTAGTTTGATTTATCATACTGTGTTGAAAATGTGCATAAGTCAAATTCTGCAGGCGTTTTAAACTACATTAGTTTCAAATTAACTGTTTATTGTATGTAGTAGCAAAGACACCCAGGATTGCCTTTTAGCGCAAGATGAAATGAGTAATTCCACACATCATAGCTATTTAACTCTTAAGCCACGTGAAGTGTGTGTCCTTTGGGATCATTTCTGTGTGTTGCGTCCCTCGGTGAGCATCTATTTCCAGTTACGGTGGGCATTAAAGCTGCCTCTGCCCAAGGGCCCATGATCCCTTCTCAGGAAGCGCAGGCTTTGACAGAGACAGGAAGGGTGGAGGGGGTGGGGAAAGTGGACTTGAGTATTTAACGTTCTCTGTGCCTGCACCGTGGGCCTAAATGTGGTCGTTTTAATCTTTAAGAGCACAGTTGATAAACAGCGTTGTGTCAGCCTCAGGGGTCCGGCACAGCAGTTCAGTTACGTGTCTACTCTTTTTCAGATTCTTCTTCCTTATAGGTTATTACACAATGTTGAGTAGAGTTCCCCGTGCTATACAGTAGGTCCTTGTTTGTTTATGTTATGTGTAATAGTCTGTATCTGTTAATCCCAAATTCCTGATTTATCCCTCACCTTTCCCCTTTGGTAACCAACTCTCACACAACCCCATCAGACGTTTCTGTGTTGTTATTCCCGTTTTACGGAAGGGGAGACGGTCTCGGATGCGGCAGGCTGCCCGAGATCATAAAGCTAACAATGGCAGTGAGAGGCAGCCTCTCAAACACCAGACTCCACGCTCACGCTCGTTTGTGGTCTCGGCACCTTCTCCCCGGCAAGCATAGTGTGGGTGCTGAAACGGGTCATGCACGGGCCCTGCTCTTGGTTCTCATTTTTATGAGAGCAGCTCATACTCTCGGCAAAGGTGCCATGGCCGTGTCTTTTTAGATTATGTCCCTTTAAACTCATTTTACCACGTTTTTGGTCAGAACCATCCTATGGTAATAAGGCAGTTAAACGTCATTTTGCACAGGAACCTGTTGGTTCACTGGGCATTCTCTCCTAATCTGGGTCTGTAAGAGATTTCTGCAGTTAGTGGTCTCCAGTTTCTGCCCGGCAATGACACCGACCTCACCCCTTCTCTTGGTTAGTTTTGTCCTTTAACCATTTAACCAGAAAACCAGGGCAGACCATGAGAAGGTTTTAGAAGTCAAGTTCTCTTATTTAATCTAAACTTTAAATTTATAGGGTGAAAACATCATGGGCAGGATTAATTAATTCTCTTAAGATGAAGAGGAACCTCTTACATTAATCCTCAGAGTCTCAAGTCTGTTCTTCAGACATCACTGAAGACTTTCTTATGTCAGCCTTTGGCTCTCATGCAATGGAGCCTTAAAGACAATTCACCATCATCATGAGTGGGGAAACCACAAAACATGTGTAAGATTTTTCATAATCTAAGCAACACACGTGTCCAGTGCCAGAGACCAACAATATAAGACTAATCAAGTGCCAGTGATACATGTGTGTGTAAAACAAGTCACTGGTTTATGCCTGGAGCTGATCAGCAAGATGATCCCCTAAGGATATTTCCCGAAACTCCGAGATTCTGCTTTGCTGTGTGTGTAGGAGCAGGGTGGAGATGAGGCAGAGCAGATGGTGGGCTGTGTTTTGAAGAGGATCTGCGTACTTTTCCCACCCCCATCTCTCCTTTCAGAATGTCCAAAAATATTGTTTTAAGGTAACCTCCTGTAACTCAACATGAATTTACCTGGATTTTATTCATATTCATAACCATAGTTTTGCTCATTTGGTCAACACATTTGCTGGGAATTGTGAAGCTATTTTGTTTTATTGTTAAGTGGTTAGACCTATCTGGTGCGCTTACCCTTTAGGACTAGTAGTTTAGATCTGAAGTGTTTTATTTTACTGGATAAAGTTAATATCAACCTCAAAAGAGTAACATCTAACATTTCTCGGATGCTCACGTAACCTTAATAAACATGTGTTAACGTGTGCAGCCATGTCCTGAAGCGAATGCTGAGAACACAGGCCTGGGGGTGGATTCAGCTCCCCCAGGCCGAGGTTCGGCTGCTGGCAGCCTCGTGCAGACCCTCCAAGGGGCTGTGGTCTTTGTGTCCACACTGTTTTATTTACTAATGGGCTTTGTCTAACTGGCTGCTGTTTATGGTCCCCCTGCCATCCCAGTGGTCTGCATTTTCTTGTTGTGTGTCTGTGTTTATACACACACAGGTATGCGTGCGTGTCTGCTGCTAGTACTTTTGGTGTAAGTAAAAGTCTAATCTTATGAAGTAAATGACAGTTAACATATTTGACATGTTTTAATTTCAGTTTATCGATGGTCGACTGGCAAAACTAAATGCAGGAAAGGGTTTCTCTGATGCATTTGAAGAAGAGATCACTTCCGGTGGCTTTTGTGGAGGTAAAGACTAGTTCCAGTGTGGCTATCCATTTTCTGAATAATAATTACCTATGATTTTTGCACTTACGTCACATATGTCTGCTTTGTAAACTACCATTTTCTCATAAATACCTGATGCCTTCGATACATTTGTTCATCTTATAAAGAACTATAGTGTTGACTTACTTTGCCTGATATATTATGCTTGGCATTCAGATGGTCTCATGAGCTGGCAGTGGTTTGCTTGGATAGTCTCTTAATATGACTGGAAAAAAATGTCACAGAAATACAGTTAGTTTGTTCCTGACTAATTTTCTCTGCTAGAGTAATACTAGTGATATCTATCAATTCTAGTGATATCTATCAATTCTACTTGAGTAAGAATTAGGGAACTGAGATTGTGGTCCATGTAGTAACTTTTAACATAATCCAGAAAGACAGGTCTGAACATGACAACTGCTGCTACATTTTTAAGTAAGAGTGTCTTTATAGTGTCTACTTTTTTCTTTTTTGCTTTGCAGGCCCCTGCAGCATTAGGAACAGCCTTTTTAGTTTACTAGCCCACGTTCTTACCCTTGTCAGGGTGATAGGTGCTCACTTAAAGACGTGGAAGGAAGCATCTCATTTTGTATGTGTGACACGTATTAGTGACATCCCACTTTTATTTAATATAGTTAACTGTAATGTAATTGAGTAGTTACATTGTTTGAAATGTCAGTAATTGAAACTGTGTTGTAGTATCTAGGAAATGAACAATTTAGGAATGGGTACTCGGTCCGTGATGATTTGGCACCTAGTCCTGACTCTCTACTTGATGATCCAGTACCTAGTCCTGA
>SJYF01000176.1:3061521-3083078 GCA_006410515.1 Procapra przewalskii
TCTTTAAGCTGTGAGAAAAGCTCTTAGTTCTATATTATCGATAATGCTTTGTTTTAAGGACAGTGGGCCTCCAAGTTTTTAGGAAACATGTTTCTGTTTTTCCTTTGCAGAAAGGAGGTGCACTGTTCAACACAGCAATGACCAAAGCAAGCCCTGCTGTACGAACAGCGTACAAATTTGTAAGTTCTCTTTTCATGTTTAAGAATTCTGTTGATTAAATTTTATAACATTTTCCTAGATGATACACACGTAAATCTAGAATATTTTCTGGTTTCCTTTAAATAAATTTAGAGTTAATATTGACCAAAGCAAACTCAATTATTAAAATTGTATCATTGTTTAGGCAGGGCATTTCTTTCAGATAATTTAAAAATGCTTCTTTTATTTCAAAGCTATCAGCAAAATTGTGCCCTCAGATTGAAACAGTCCACAATGAAGTGACAGCTTAAAAGATTTGATTCTTTTATTTAACAACGTACTTTAAATTCTCATTGTGTACTTGAGGCTTAATTAGAAACATTTTTTAAAAAATATGACAAGTTCTCTTGCCTCAAAGTTCCTTTGACTTTCCAAAGTTAAAAACTCCCTGTTGATACCGCATGGCTTATAGTAGAATAATAACACCACCAGGAGCTACCACAGCAAGTAAATAATAATAAATAATGAACAAAATGGAAGTCTCTCTGCTCTGATCGCTGAGACCCTTCAGACCTGGCCCCTTGTTCTGGCTCATTTCCCTGAAGCCCCCAGCCCTGGTGTCTCCACGTCTGAGATCCTTCTCGTTGCATGAGTACAGGACGTTCTCTGCTGTGTCTCCATCCTTCACAATCCGTCCCTGCTGCCCGGGACGTCCTTTCCTTGGCTTCTGTCCCCTACTACATCATCGTACAGGTTTGCTTTAGATTGGGTTCCTCAGCCCCACCACAAGGCTTCTCTACCTTCTCTGAGCTTCCACAGGGCCTGTGGGCCTCCCTGTTTCGGCCCTTGTGTCCGTGCCTCTGTCTCTGTAGGAGATTCTTAGGAGCTGATTTGGGATTCAGTAAAACTTACTTTGCAACCCCATGGACTGCAGCCTGCCAGGCTCCTCTGTCTATGGGATTTCCCAGGCAAGAATGCTGGAGTGGGTTGCCATTTCCTTCTCCAGGCAATCTTCCCAACCCAGGGATCAAACCTGGGTCTTCTGCATCATTGCAGGAATTTCTTAAAGTCTAAACGTTTGCCCAGAAATAACCCGCTGCTGTGACATGCTTTCTCTTTTCCTTCCCCATTTGTCAGGCCAGGTTATGGCTAGGCGATGGCCCTCTGGTGGTCTCTGGCGTTTTTAATAGCCTCAAAGGCAAAGTAGGCTAACTACTGGCCTTTGGATGATCCCTGTGCAAACAGAGACTGATGCTTTCCCCTCATTCAGGTGTAATAGTGGGTAGAATGAGTCCCTGAAAACAGAGTTTTAGATGATACGTTCTTCTTTTTCTGTGTAACATGACAAGTTAGTAATTTTCATTCAGTGGGATCACGTACACTTATCCCTTAAACTTGATGGAACTGCGCTGAGCAGACACCGGTATTGTCATTTTCCAGGCCAAGAATCACGCTAAACAGGGGATAAAGGAGGTGAAGAGCAAGCTTAGACACAAGGTATGTCCAGCGTGTCTCATTCCACCTCAATTCCTGTGTTAGTGAGAAGCTTATCCTGCACAAATCACACGGGGTTTATGTTTTTAATGACTTTTGAAATGTGCTTGGCCCTTTGTTCAAGGATGCATTTTTCATGACAAACCCCGTGGCAGCTATCTGCCATTCTGTACACACCCCCTGAACAATCTCTTTACCGTTTGCATATTTTATCACAGAGGTGCGGAGAGCTTCAAAGGCGCTTTAACTGGATGTATGTCTTCATAAAGTTGATTGCCTTGATATCAAAATTGAAGTTCTTGCTTCAAGCTGAGACTTTTTTTTTTTTAAAAAAAAAAAAGATCTCTGGTACAGAATTAAGGCAGGAATGTCATCATTGGGCTTTACCGGATGTTTCCAACAGTAGCTATTTTAAATTGAAGCATGTTTTTAATTTACAAAGGAGGTGTATTTGAATCTGTGACTGTCGCATATATGTGAATAGGTATAGGTATGTATGTGTGTGTTTGAGTTGATTACATATTATATTTTTGAAGATTTTATCAGTTGTTAGGTTTTGAATTTCTACCTCTGGAGAAAAGAAACTGTTTAAAACTTTCATTGTAGTAATGGAGCGTGAATGGGCTTCATATAAACTTTATTCAGATTGTTCAAAAAAGTCAGAGATTTTTTTGGAGGTTTTTAATTCATAATATAAAAAATTCATTTTCTTCCTAAATAGCTTTTTTTAAACTTACATGCCAAGTGTTAATTTTGTTATTTGCATCTGTATCAGATACTGTTTATTAACTGAAAACTTTAGTAATGAAATGAGTACTTTAGAATAACCACTTGTGTATCTCTTCGGGTGTAGGAAAACGAGGATGACTATGGGACTTGTTCCGGTTCCGTGCAATACACGCCCATTTACACGTTACACAGCGAGAGCGGAGCAAACCTAGCCAGGCGTAAGCTTTCCCAGGTGAGAGTATTTACTAACCTCCTGTCTACCACAGTCTGATATGATGTTAATTTCAGTGATTTCTTCAGGAACAATTTGGGACCCACATATGGTAAGAAATTCTGTGATGATGGTCAGTATGAGTAGGCGGAGTCTGGGCAGGTACAAGGGGCCTGTGAGCCCAGCGTCCAGGTACCAGTCTGCCCGCCCGTCACTGGGTCGTGACCTCATGGTGAGTGCGGGGAGACAGGGCCACGTGCGGTTGCCCAGGACGGGGGCAGCTTAATGACGGCTTCCTTTACGACAAAGTAAGATAAAGCTCATACATGGGGATTTGACCACTAGAGTACTCTGTAGGAATTAGAACATGGAATAATGTATGTCTGTTTTTTCAAAAGTTAGATGTTTTGTTTGCTGTAAGTAGTTTGAAGCTTCTGCTTCCACCTAATGCTACTTCACGCACTGTCCTAAAGTAGGAGTGTGTCCAGGATCAGAGCCGTGTGTGCGTGTGTGTGTGTGTGTGTATCTCTGATTTTGCATCATAAGTGTGCTTCTGTAGGATTTTAAGAAGCAAAAATTGCACACACCACATCATACTTTAAGTGGTCTTAGAAAACTGCCTTTTGAAAGGAGTTCATGAGTGGATTAAAGTTAAGGAACCACTGAACTTGAGGCAGCTGCAGAGCTTCATTTATCACAGCCACCAGTTTAGACGTGAGGGAGCTGACCGCCGAATGGTCACAGGGCTTGCCTGGTGTCTTGTAACGAGTGGCCGGGCGGGATGGGCGCCCACCTCCGTGCGCAGGCGGCTTCCCGCCCCCCAGACTCAGCGCAGCGCTTCCTGCGCGTCAGGAATGGGGCAGGACTGCGAGGCTGTGCTCTAGAACCTCAGCCTTGGTAAAGAAGACCCGTTCGTTCGGTCATTCAACAGCTATTATGTATCAGGTACTTTCCTAGGTATTTTGGAAAAACTCAAAAGTTCTCTGCTTCAAGGGGCTGTTTTTATAACATACAAAATGCCTTCTCTATGATTTATCTATTTGTTAAGCTTATGTTTTCATATGCTAGTATGGCTCAATTGCAGTGTATTGCCAGTGAATGCTAGTTCTATGACCTGAAACAAGCCTTGCAATGAAATAATTATCTCACAAGGGTAAGAACCTTTTCTGGCTCTCCCTGTTAACTAGAATACATTTATAAACTTGTAAATTAATGATGGATTTGCAATCAGTTTCTTAATTCTTCTCCCGTCATTAGAATGTTCACTTCCCGTTTGTCTGATCTCAAACTTTGATAGCTTAAAGACTTAACCAAAATGTTTCCTGCTTTAATGTTGGAGCACTTAGATCATACGTGTGTGTGTGTGTATAAAACATGATAAATGGATTTTTGAATTCTTCTTTGATTTCTTTAGTGATCCATTGGTTGTTTGGTAGCTTATTGTTTAGCCTCCACATGTTTGTGATTTTTATAGCTTTTTTCTGTAATTTATTTTTAATCTCACAGTGTTGTGATCAGAAAACATGCTTGATATGAGTTCAATCTTCTTAACTTTTCCAAGGCCCGCCTTGTGGCCCAGCATGTGGTCAGTCATAGAGAACTTTGCATCTGCACTTGAGAAGAATGTGCTGTTCGATGGAATGCTTTTGTTTATACTTTAGACCACCTGGTCTAATGGGTCATTTAAGGTTGATTTTCTGCCTGGATGTTCTGTCCATTGATGAAAGTAGGGTGCTACCGCCCCCTGCTATTACTGTGTTACTATAGGTTTCTCCCTTTTGGTTGTTACTATTTCCCTTATATATTGAGATGCTCCTGTGTTGGGTGCATATATATTTACACTTGTTCTATCTCCTTGAATTGATCCCTTGATCATTATGTAGTATCTTTTTTTTTGAACCTTACAACAGTCTTTATTTTAAGGTCTGCTTTGTCTGCTATGCGAATGGCTGCTGCAGCTTTCTTTTGATTTCCATTTGCATGGAATACCGTCTTCCATCCCCTCACTTTCAGTCTCTATGTGTCCCTAGGTCTGAGGTGAGTCTCTTGTAGACTGCATACATACGGGTCTTGTGTTTGTATGCATTCAGCCAGTCCGTGTCTTTTGGTTGGACCATTTGGTCTGTTTATGGTAAGGTAATTATTGATATGTGTCTCCCTGTTGCCATTAAGCATTTCGGGCCCGTTTTTGTCAGTCTTTTTCCTCTCTTCCTCTTTTGTTCTCTTCTCTTGTGGCTTGACGACCATCTTGAGTGCTGTGTTTGGGTTGCTTTCACCTTTTTGTGTGTGTGTCTACTGTAATTTTGAGGTGTGTTGCTCCCGTGAGGTGCTGATACAGCAGTCTGCATATGCACAAGGTTGCTGCTGGTCTTTGACCAGCCTAGAGTTCTTTAGCATCTGTTGCAAAGCTGGTTTGGTGGTACTGGATTCTCTTACCTTTTGCCTGTCTGTAAAGCCTTGACTTCTCCATCATCTCTGAATGAGAGCCTTGCTGGGCATTCTTGGTTGTAGGTTCTTCCCTTTCATCACTTTAAATAGATCCTGCCACTCCCTTCTGGCCTGCAGAGTTTCTCCTGAAAAATCAGCTGATAATCTTATGGGAGTTCCTTTGTATATTATTTGTTGTTTTTCCCTTGTTGCTTTTAATATTTTTTTGTCTTTCATTTTTGTAACTTTGATTACTGTGTGTCTCGGCGTGTTCGTTGGATTTATCCTACCCGGTACTATGTACGCTTCCTGGACTTCGCTGTGAAAAAAATATGGGAATCTTTGTTAACTGTAGGATGCTTTAAGATAAAAAGAAAACACTTAAGTTGGAGGGNNNTAAGTTGGAGGGAATGCCTATCTTAAATAACTGTTTTAAATTAAGAAAATTACCTTTAGCTTCTCATATTTAATTTTTAAAATCTTTGGGTTTTTTTAACATGGCATGTTTTATGATAATTTAATTAGAAAATATGTGGCTGATTTCTGTTTTTGTTTTCTTTGAATTCCTAGAGACACAGTTTCTGATAGAGAAAATTATAGTAAGTTATAGAAAACTTTACAGGACAGTAGGTTATATTCATTGCATACTTACCGTGAATAATCATGGCTCTTATCATAGTATCATCAGTACAGTTTTCTGCATTCATTAATTGGCATTTTATGGTTTTCAGGTAAACATGACATGACTTTAACAAGAATTAAAAGAAGTGGGGCTTGTTCTTTTAAGAATTACAGTTTTATTTTCCTTCTTGGTATATAAGAATTTATTAAGCCAGCATATTTAGATTTATTGTGCAGATGCTGATAATGTCTGAATAACTATCTTTACTTTATGGGGGATAAATATGAGTTTCAGGTAATGTGTGCAGCCACTGTTTATGTATGTGTCTGTCCCATTTTATAAGCAGACACATATATCTCTACATATGTATTTCCACAGCTAAATTTTTTGAGTTTATGTTTCTAACCACTTGCAGCCAAGTATTTATTATATTTTCACCTTTTGATTGTATTTTTCTATAATTGAAATTTGACTGTTTAGTTTTAGATTCACACACTAACAAAAGAGGCAGATTTTGAGCCCTTTGGCAGCTTTTTCCTTGTTGCTTTCCAGCCTTACTGGTTTTCCCCACAGCTGCCAGAACGCATGTTTTCTTGCAGTTCTAATGTCACTTCTCTGAGTTGATAGTTAACTGTGCTCTGAAATGACAGCCAGCTTGTGGTCAGAGCTTATTTATAAAAGCAGACCGTGGCACACTCTAGTTGAGACTGTCATCCAGCCCCGGTCTGAATTCTCTCTCTAATCTCATAGCATTAGGAAACACACACAGCCACACGTGCAGTAAGACAGCAGCAGGGCTTGAATCATGAGGATCTCCCTGCTCCTTAGGACAGCCAAGAGCAGGAGTACGCGGGCCCCGGGCAGGATTCGAGCGAGAGGCCTGGAAGAGCAGTCTGTCTCCCTCTCAACTGGTCTGTGCTCTGCACATTTGATCACCATGCCTTCTGTACATCAGCTTTCTCAGCTTCTCTGCCCTGTCACTGAGCTTGCAAGCCTTCAGTTCACACAACTACTAGAAATGGACCACAGTTCCCAAGTCCATGTTCTTGTTGAAAAACATAATCAAGCGCACAAAGAGCAGGCATTAGTCTTTGGCTCCGTCTGCTGTCACTGTTGAGGGATGGGATGGGGAGAGACCATGTTACCGGGGTGCTGGGAGGGTGTCTGTGAACGGAGAAGGGGTGTTAAGGATTGTGACAGTATCTCAAGGGATTTTTGCTGTTTCTAATTGCTTTAGAATGCTGTTTTCCAAAAAGTCATCTTTGCAAAGAAAGAAAAAAGAACCATCTATATTTTGGGGTCGTTAGAGGCTGGATCTTTGTCCCACAGACCTGAAACTTGGTTAAGGTCAAGATCAGCCTATCTGATGGGCTGCTGTGGCCTCCATTCTCCCAGGAGATGGGCCACGCACACAAACAAAAGGACCTTAGGGTACAGTATTTGCATTTGGGCACAGACATCCGGAGGGAGCGGGCACCGTCTGCTGCCTTCTCTTTGTGGTCTGATACTGCAGACGCTTCCTCAGTTCACTTCTTGGAGCTAATCCAGCTTCATTGATGTAATCAAAAGATGATGCAGTATCTTGTGGAGGAGACAGAAAGCTGATGCTAGAACCGTGTGTGTGTGACTCTGTGATGATTCCCCAAATCATCACATCTTTCACTCCCAGCCCTCCAAGTTGTGACATCGGATCTGAGCACATTAAGACTCAGTTAAATACAGAAGCAGTTCTGGGAATGGTCAGATGTGGTTAAAGAAAGAATCTAGATATAAGCAAATATGTCAGAGACACTAACATTCATCTCATTTATATTTTACCTATTTCCAACAGTAAATTGATATCTTACAAAGAACTGTGGAATAAAGAATTAAAATTCACTTAGATAAGATTCACTGCAGTGACAAAATGTAGTAAGGCGCTAAGCCCGCTTCCTGTGCTCAGCCTCTGACATGAACGACAGAAAGAAACCCTCAGCTCCCGTGATTCATAGCACACGCAGGTTTAGAAAGCCTTCGAGCAGGCTCATGCCATCTGGGGACCTGGGACCGGATGCGCACAGTGGAGAGGGCGCACCCGTTCACCCGTTTGGAGAGACAGGGTCCTGTGCAGCCTCGTGATGAGTGGGGCGCAGGCACATCAGAGCCTCCCTTGGAAACACCCCCTCCCCCCACCTCCAGCTTGCTGGCTGTTGCCTCCGCCTTCCCGTGAGAGTTGAACTGCTTAAAGACACGGCAAAGCTGCAAGCAGAAACAACCCTGTTGCAGAATTCACTCTCTCCTCCCTCCTGTGCCACCTCTCTCTCCTGTTAGTCCTGGCCTGTGCCCGGGCAGCCTCTTCCATTTGAGTGTTCACACGACCAGGTTCTCTGAAGACTGGCTGGGTAGTAAATTCAGGTATCTGAAAGCAAGATTCTCCAGAGACCTGTGGGATTTGGGGATCCAGATAATTTTGATGTTTTTACCACTGTTTTTTCAACCTGAGTTAGGACAGAGTTGAAGCGATACTGAAGTGTGCCCGAGCAGCCTTGGCAGCCAGGAGCAGCGGGGGTGGTTCCTTGGGTAGCAGATGTGTCTGTGTTTGTGTGCACAACAGGATTAGTTTAAAACTCCCAACAATCCAAGCGAGAGTGAGAACTTTTATTTTACCCATGATTTTTCAGATTGAGAAACTGGGAGCAGAGAGGTTAAGAAATGTGCCCACAGTTCTACAGTGTTAAATAGCAGAGTTGTTGTTCAGTCGCTGTCTTGTCTGACTCTTTGCGACCCCATGCACTGCAGCACGCCAGGCTTCCCTGTCCTTCACTATCTCCCAGAGTTTGCACAGACTCATGTCCATTGAGCCGGTGATGCCATCCAAACAGCTTGTCCTCTGGATGGAAAAGCAGATGGACTGGTTGTGGAGCATGGTCCCTGGCCCTGGTGCTCGCAGAGGAGCTGTTACTGACATGGGTATGGACCTTACAGCCAGAAAGACTTGACTTTGAGAAAGGAACTGGCACGTAGCTTGGAGCCAAGCACAACTCTGCAGCTCCATGGACTGTGGTCCGCTAGGCTCCTCTGTCCATGGGATTATCCTGGCAAGAACACTGGAGTGGGTTGCCATTTCCTCCTCCAGGGGATCTTCTTCACCCAGGGATCCAACCCATGTCTCTTGCACCTCCTGATTTAGCTGCCGGATTTAGCTGGCGGATTCTTTCACCACTGCGCCACCTGGGAAGCCCCAAGCCTTAGCTTCTGCATTTGTGAAATGATAGTAATGCTGCGTGCTGTCTCCTTAGGATGCTGCGGCCACCGTGACAGCGTATTAGAGTGTCTGCCCCACGAGGGGCACTGAGCAGCCGGCAGCTGTCCGTTCGCACACAGACACGCTTGTTGAGCTTCAGGTCTTCCTTAGCCGTGCACATCTGACTCTCTTCTCTCTCGGTTACTCCCAGAGTCACTAACGATCCTTCAGTCACTGTGGACCCTAAGATTACCTGTCTCCATTCTAACTAGAGGCGCCCTTAGATCCCAGTTCATGATTTGGAAAAAAATACACAGCTTTTTATTTATTTATTTTAACCAAGAAATCTCTTGGCTTGTAAGTTCCTAGGACAGTAAGTGTCATTGTATCGTCAGATTATCAATACAAAGAACGTGGACCTGACTCATCCACTCCCGTCTGTTTGCTTATCCATTTGAGAAGTCAGTCTCGACCATTTGAAGAACCTCCTGTTTCCGGTTTTCCAGCCAGACTTGTGTAACTGCAACACTTGACCTTCATCCATTTTTCAGAAGAGGAAAATGAGATTTGGGGCATTTAAGTTCTAAGAATGTATTTTAGAGTTAAAAAAAATCAAAATCTATAATCTAATTGCTGGAGAAAAGAGCAGAAACTAAAATGTGTGTTGTTCAAAGCTTCTGTTACTTAGCTTAATTCTGGAATGGATTGTGAGCCTGTATCTGCTCCCAGCAAACAGTAATTTGTGTGTTGGTCTGCTAATTAGTAGGGTTATTTCCCGTTTTGTTGATGAGGCTTAAATAAATGTCAGGGGTACAGCCATGGAGCTCTCCCAATTAGGCTTCCCGTTTGTGAAACCCAGCCCTCTTCCCTTTTGTGTGCAGATGACAGTTCGGGCAGCAGCCCCAGCTTAACAGGGCTCCAGGGAGAGCCTCCTCCTCTGGTTTTACTGAGAACCGGCCCAGTCATGTCCAGGGAGAATACGGCCACAGGCACGGCCGGAGCCGCGCTGTTCTCGACTGCAGCCCCACCTCCTTTCATCCGCTTCATTTTAGAACAAAACACTGCAGACTGACTGAACAGTGTCTAGGCCGTCTCCTCTACAATCCCATTTTAAAGTGCTGGCTTGTAAAAATGCATTGGAATTTTCTAAGAATGAGAAATTAAGTCATATGCAAAATTGATATGAACCTAAGATACTGCTCCATATTTAATAATATTAGCCATTTTTAACTTCTCCAGTCATTGTAATGTGTGTTGTCTGTGTGTCTCACAGGTGTGTGCATGCGTGCACGCGCGTGCGCGCACGCACACACACACACACACACAACACTAGCCCAGTGAACAGTGAGCAGGAGTGTCGCTGTATGACGTGTCAACCTTAACAGATGGATGGCCCTAAGCAAGCAAAACCAGCACAGTAAAGTCAAGTGAAAGTGGAGGGTTGAGGCTTTCTGTTGTTCAGCCCCATTAAAACCCTGGCACATATATCACTCTTAACTATTTCATGTCTGGGCCGAGTGGCAATCCCCTCAGGTTTATTTTCAGCCTATCTAGTTAATTATGTGAGAGCTGCATGAGGAAACATGAATGGAAGTTTATTTTTGCATTTGTACTGTAAGCTGTGTGGCTGTTGACAAATACCCACACTTGGAATGCAGTCAAGACTTAAACCCAAACACAGTGTTTACAAATACACTCAACAGTCGTAATTCCTCCTAATAGGACCAGCTACTATGAAATTAGCTTAGCGGCCACTTACTCTGGTTTTCAAATACATTCACAAACAGACTAGTAGTCCAAGATGGGAAAGTTCTTTTGAGTGCAGAAATAAGGAAGATGTTTATGCCGTAATATGCCGTCTGCATGATTTTCGGTTTTGCTGTCCACTGTGTAAGGTGACAACGTACACCTCAGATGCAATTGCTGTCTCTTTAAGTCTTTATGTTTTTATTGGTTTGTAAGTCTTCCTAGTAGATTTGGAATACAGCACGGCAGCAGTGAGCCCATTTTATAATTGACGAGTAATGTAACCGCATCTTTAAAGAACGTGCTTAGAAGTCACATATGCCTTTCTGGCCTGTGGAGACTTGCAGGTAAGGCATTTCAAAGCCACATTTCAGTTGAATGGGAATTTAAATCCCCACATGTAAGCATGTTTTAAATATGAGCAGTCAGGTGGTTTACATTTTATACAGAGTAAAATCTCAATGTGTTAAAATCCTGCCAGTGAAATCGTTTCTGTGAAATTAACAGGAAAAAATAAAAACAGATTCTCTTGCTTATCAGTTCCTGAGCTTAATGAATGGTGGGATATCCACACTAGTAGGGTGTGGCTTATAGTGTGTTTATGACACACTTTTCATCATTGAAATTCAGTAGAACCCAGGGATAAAATCAGTGTAATTAAGGACAGTGTCTCTTGCTTAGGTGACATAATAGATTTCAGAAAATGACACACTTGTTGGGATCTTTCGAGAATACAGTCCATTGAACAGCTTTGCTTTATCAGTCAAGAAAGAAATGGCAGAGTCACTGGTTTAGGGGGAAATAGCCTCTTGCTTCTTTGGGCAAAAAAAAAGAGATTGTAAATCACAATGAGAAGCATTGTGGCCTCAGGGGAAGGGGGAGGGACTAGGCTGTGAAGAAGGAGAGCCAGATATTTGCAAAAAATACTTAGTATAAATCTTACAAAGAAATAAAAATATGTTTAACCAAATCATGTTAAGCCAGAAAAACCATTAATTTTTTTGTTTTTAGCACTCTGTTTACTTTGGTTCAGTACTGAGAATTGTGTTACTGTGATTAAGGTAAAATGTTGAATTAAAGTGATCAGAAAGGATTAGAGAAGTATTAAAGTCTGAGGCTTTCAAATGATAAAATATTTTTTAAAAATAGCTTAAGTGTGTTTCTTCTAAAAGATACCCATAAGAAGTACTGCGTACATGAATCATGGCTTAGCAGTCTTTGTCCAAAAGTTACTCTTTCACATAGCATCTGTTTGGTCTAGTTTATAGTAATGTCACTGATCTATAAAATTGATCTTTTAAGTTCAGTTTGAAAATTTGGGTTACCCTATTGTTGATTTAAATAAAGTTACTTTTCTCTGTTGTTTTCTGTTGAAATAATATTAATTTTGAACATGTCAAATTTGATTACAGTTAACATCTGTGCCCCCACCCTCACCCCCAAAACCTCAGTTATGGGTGACAAGAGTGCCCTCTAGTGAGTTCGTGTAATATTTTCTTTCCTTGAAAAAGATGGTTGCACAGACCTAAGTTTATAAGATTTGCCTCTCTCTTTTGGGGACACAATCGAATACACATTTGAAAATTTTATATTGTCATAAAATTGTTCAAGAACATTATCTTTTCAAATAAATAATTCAAAACCAACTCCTTCTTTCACCAACTGGCCAGGACTTCATTTCTAAAATGAACAATACCTAGTATATTATAAAGACTTAGGTGACAACGTTCCCTGTATTCGATGAGATCTTTTTAGGTTGAAATGTACCTTTTTAATGTTATAATTTTACTCTTCAGATTTATTGCCAAAATTGGCTGTGTCACTTATCACAAAGTCCTGAGACAAAAACATACATAAATTTTTCTTGAGCTTCAATCTTAAATTTAAATTGAGCTTCCCTCGTGGCTCAAATGGTAAACAATCCACCTGCCAGTGCAAGAGACATGGGTTTGATCCCTGGGTCAGGAAGATGCCCTGGAGAAGAAAGTGAAATCCCATTCCAGTATTCCTGCCTAGAGAATTCCATGGACCGAGGATCCTGGAGGGCTACAGTCCATAGGGTCACAAAGAGTTGAACACCACTGAGAGACTGACATTTTCACTTTCAGGACCATTCTAAATTCACGTCTGTAATCACACCACAAAGATCTCTCTGTTCTGTTTACCTCTTTTCTTGTGAATCTCTGATTATTTTAAGGGCTTCTGGTGAAATGACGACAGCCCTCTATTCCAAATTTTATGGACAGATTCTTACTTTTATAGACAAATTTTATAGACAGATTCTTGCTTTTTTCCTGGCATCCTGCGATACAGAGATGGTGGTTGTCTTCCCGACTTGTGTGTAAGAACTGCTTTTCAGGTTGGTCAGAGATCAGTGTTAGTGTCGATGAAAAGAAAAGCCAGTCTTGTCTTTGTGGGGTCCCTGCTGCTGCCGGTCAGCGTCCCCGGGAGAGAGAGACTGTCAGGAGTGCCAGTGGACATGCCGCTTCAGAGTATTACGGGACCTGATGGTAACTGGAGCTGGATTTATGTCTGTTACACATGGTTCTATTTCCTGGTGCAGAACATAAAATAGTAGCATGGTAGATAAATATCTTAACGAGTTACACAACAGGACCACCTTATCTCAAAGTTCTTCACGGTCTTTCCAGCGCTCCAGTCTAACCCTGGCGATTGTACCGCGCTCTCATCCCTCTTGGCCCTCGTCAGGCTCTGACATTTGTAAAATAACACTTTTGAAACCCAGATAGAATTGCAGTTTCTGTTCAGAGCCTTGCCGCCCTCAATACTAAAACCGTTTGGTGACTCCACACATATACACACATTTACACTTATTATGTGTGGATACGGCGACCTGAAAAATATAGTCCAGCTATAGTTATTTTATAAATTAGATATTTTATTCCTTCACCATGTACTTTTTACAAACATAGTTTAGTAAGGTGGTTGGAAATCAAACGTTTCTGCAAATCAGTGCCAACTTTTTAGCTGCTTGTTCCAGCTAGAATCATCATCTTCTTTTCAGAGAAAGGAATCTAATGCTAGGTTATATTGAAAATAGCATGGACTCGCTGTGTGCCAAGAAACCTTTTAAAATGTGGAGCTATTGAACCCCTGTCAGCAAAAGTGAAATTGCAAATAGTTTGCCATTTATCAAAGGATTATTTATTTATTTACTTATTTATTTAGCTTTGAGAATAATGTTTTAATAGTCTTCTACAACCTCTTGTTTTTACACCAATCAATAATCTTTCAGAATGGAAAAGTTACAAAAGCCCTCTCAAAATTTGCCTCGTCAAATATTAAGATAAAAATAATGTATTTTTAAATACTTATAGTGAACAAGTTACTTGGTATTTGAATAGTCCTAAAAAGCTGGTCTTGGAGAGGCAGTGGCCCCCCACTCCAGCACTCTCGCCTGGAAAATCCCATGGATGGAGGAGCCTGGTGGGCCGCAGTCCACGGGGTCGTTAAGAGTCGGACATGACTGAGCAACTTCACTTTCAGTTTTCACTTTCAAGCATTGGAGAAGGAAATGGCAATCCACTCCAGTGTTCTTGCCTGGAGAATCCCAGGGACGGGGGAGCCTCATGGGCTGCCATCTGTGGGGTCGCACAGAGTCGGACACGACTGAAGCGACTAAGCAGCAGCAGCAGCAAAAAGCTGGTCTAATCTTCACAGCCATGTTGCATGTGAGCTCAGGACAAGACCCTCTACCCAGTAACCATGGTGGGGAGAGAGGGTCCTTTAGCCGGTGAGGCCACTGGAAAGGCTTTCGCGTCCTCTCTAACCAGCCCTAGAGAGGCGAATTCTAAAACACTGTGTTTCCCAAAGATGTTGAGACACTCTTGCCAAACTGAACTTCTTAAAGAAAGTCAGAACCACCTGAGGGAACTTGCTGCCATCAGTAAAAGGACTTCTGTCCCAGGGTCTGTTCTGAATTTAGATTATTCTGTCTCTGAACTCTTGGTCTAATTCCAGAGGGCCCTCACCTTAATGGTGATGTTGATTAAAATCAGCGCCCATGGGTGCGGTTAGTGCTGTAGGGCGGGCCGAGTATGGGCAGCACCCTTATGGAGTGTATGTCGCAGTCAGTCCACAGAAAGCGACCTGGGTGCCTGCGGCGGCTGGTTTACAGCCTCCAAGGTCCTGTGCTGCTGCTGAGCACCGCCACGTGCTCGGCCTGGGCCACTTGCCTCCGTTGACGACCTGTAAATAACCGTCATCGACCACCTCAGACAGACGCTCCTTGACCGGCCTGTTTACTCCTCCTGTTCATGCCTTAGCATCACCCTCCTCACCGACCAGAAAGACCCCATGTGGGAGTGTCAAGATCTCAAGTTCTGGAGTATTACAGACCTGGACCAGGAAACCAGCCTGGCCTCTCACCTGGCGCTTGAACTTGAGCCACTTCCCTACCCTCTTCTAGCCTCTTAGCCTTAATGTCTGTACAACATCGAAGCTACTTCTGTTCACGCCCATATAGATCCCCTGCAGAAATTCCAGTTCATGCCACAGTGGAACCTGTTCTTACAGCACCCGCTGGCCACTTGATAAGTTCGAGGGGATGCTGTCCTGGCCCGCCTGCGACCGCAGCGCCTCCCTGGGTGCAGCGAGCAGCCGCCTGTGTGGGGAGCAGGACTTGGACCTGCTGAGGGACCCCCGCGGCTCTTGGCTTTTCTGCTCTGTCTTTAGCTTGTGTTTGTTTATCCCTGCCCCCTTTCCCCTTGTGTTTCAGTTTGTGTTTTCTGTTTGAAATGTCGTACACGCGCCTAGTGGGATGTGTTTGCCACAGTGAGGTTAGTTCACGCGTCCCTTCTCGCGTCACTGCCGTCCACTTTCTGGGGTGAGGGCAGTGAGGCTCCCTCTTCTGCAGCTTTCTTTCAGGTGCCCAGCGCGGCACTGCCAACCACAGTCCCTGTGCTCTGTAAGTCCCTGGACTTGCTCATCCAGTAAGGGCAGTTTTGTACGCCTTGACCACAGCTCCCCAGCAACCCCTCCACCCGGTCCCCAGCCCCCCTTTCTTAGAGTTGAGCTGTTTTAGGTTCTGCAAGTAAATGAGGTCATGCAGTGTTTGTCTTTCTCTGTGGGACTGACTTAGCATAACACCCTCCAGGTTCATCCCTGCTGTCACAAATAGGAGGATTTCATTCTTTCTATGGCCAAATGGTATCCCACTGCATACGTAAGTACGGCATTTTCTCTTACCTGTTCATCCACCGATGGACTCTTGAGTTGTTTCCGTATCTTAGCTGTTGAATAATCCTGCAGAGAACAGGGTGCAGGGATCTCTACAAGACAGGGATCTCTACAAGAGAGTGATCTCACTTCCTTCTGACAATACCCCGGGGTGGGGCTGCTGATTGTATGGGGTTTCAGTTTTCAGAGGAACCTCTCTACTGTTTTCTGATATTGCTGTGCTGACTTCCATTCCCACCAACAGTGCACAAGGGCTCCGTTTTCTCCAAGCCATTCTTCAGCATTTGTATCCTCTTGTCTCTTTGATAATGGTCCTTCTAACAGGCGTGAAGTGACATATGAAGTGAAGTGGCCTTTTCCTGATGACGAGTGATGTTCAACATCTGCCTAAAGTACTTCATGTCCATTTGACTGTCTTCTTTGGAAAAATGTCTATTCAAGTCGTCTGTCCATTTTCTAGTCAGATATTTACAACTTTTGCTATTGTCATTGTTCGAGTTGTATGAGTTTCTTATATATTCTGTATATTAGTCCCTTATAAGGTGCGTGACTTGCAAACAGTTTCTTCCATCCCAGGAGAGTGGAGGGAACTTTCATTTTGTTGATGGTTTATTTTGCTGTGCAGACGCGTTTTAGCTTGGTGTAGCTCCACTTGTTGATTTTGCTTTTTTTGCTTGTGCTTTTGGTGTCATATCCAAAAAAATCATTGTCAAGACTAGTAACAGGAGGCCTTTTCCCTAAATTTTCTTCTACTCTCTGAGTACTTACAGTTTCACATCTTACATTTAAGTCCTTAACCAATTTTGAGTTAATTTTTGTGACTGTGCCTGTGTGCCAAGTCGCTTCAGTCGTGTCCGACACTGTGCAACCCTATGGACCATAGCCCACCAGCTCCTCTGTCCATGGCATTTTCCAGGCAAGAATGCTGGAGTGGGTTGCTATGCCCTCCTCCAGTGGATCTTCCTGACCCAGGTATCTAACTCATGTCTCTTATGTCTCCTGTATTTGCAGGCAGCTTCTTTACCACTAGCACCTCCTGGGAAGCCATTTTGTGAGTGATATCAGGTTAAATTCATGCAGTTTCATTCTTTTTCATGTGAATATCCAGTTTTCCCAGCACCACTTATTGTACAGACTGCCGCTGAGTACTCTTGACTCCTTTGTTAAATGTTACCTGACCGTAAGTGCACGAGTTTATATCCAGGCTCGTGATTCTGTTCCATTGATGTATGTATCCTTCATGCTGATACCATACTATTCTGATCACTATAGCTTTGTAATATAGTTTGGAACCAGGATGTCCAGCTTTGTTAGTCCAGCTTTATCCTTTCCAAGGCTGGTTTGGTTATGTGGCATCTTCTGTGGTTCCGTGTACGTTCTAGGATTATGTCTCCAATTTCCATGAAAAATGGCATTGTCATTTTCATAGTAATTGCGTGGAACCTATAGATGGCTGTGGGTCATATGAATATTTTAGCAATATTAACTCTTCGTGTCCATGAACACAGGATATCTTTCCATTTATTTGCATCTTTCTCAATTTCTTTCATCCATGTGTTAAAGGTTCTGTTGTATAGATCGTTCACTTCCTTGGTTAAATTTATTTCTTTGTATTTTATTGTTTTTGATGCTATTGTAAATGGCACTGTCTTTTTTCAGAGAGACCATTGTTAGTGTATAGAAATGCCAGTTTAGATCATTTTTATTGACCTATTTCAAATTGCTGGTGAGCCCAAAGAATGCTTTATCTTTTATATTATATATATCTTTTACATTTCTGTCGCTCAGCTTAACTCTCATAGATTCCATCTCTCTGCTCTCATCCCATCCCATCCGTTTGTGCGTGTTGTCCTTCTTTTTAGTTCTCTGTTTTTATGTGTAGTGGTTGTTGAGTGATGAGCCCCCTGTGTGGAAAAGCAGTAGAGGAAGTTAAATAGTACTCACACCCAGAAATGCTGTGATGCCATCCGAGACTCCCAGCTCTTCCAGATCAGCCTGTTAGTCCACTCGTGGTCTTTGTTACATTGGAGCATGTTTCTTCTTCCCTGTTTATATGCTAGCTGCCCTTGCGTGTGTGTCTGTGTGTGTGTGCTTTGCTAAGGATGAAATAGATCCTGTCTCTTATCTCTGCTTGGAGGGGCTTGTAACTTTATGGAATTCTTTTTATTGGTTGTCTTACAACTCAGCATTCTGATAGGTTTAAGAAATAATTTTATTTTTTCCTCAAATATCACCCAGCCTTTTCTTATTGTTGGGGTAGGAATTGGCATTCTTTTTCACTGCTTTTTGCATTCAAAATGGAAGTGGAATTAGAAGCAAAATGAGTTGGAAGATACGATTCTTGGTCTCCAGAACTTGGTAAGGCAGGAATGTACTCACAAAACACTGCTTTCATGAGAGTGTGTATCAGGTGACAGCTGAGTGACAGAGAGCAAAGTGGATAAAGCCAGCAGAGAGGGCAAAATGGCTGTGGACTAGGAGGCTGGCGAGAGGCTCGCGGATGTATCTGGCCCAGTCTGTCCTCCGGAGCTAGCCTCGCGTGACACTTGCCTGCTCAGTAATGGGATTCTGGTGCTTCTATTCCACCGTGTCTCCTTACGTGCCATGTTGTCACTTCAGTTGTGTCCAACTCTTTGTAAGCCCATGCAGCGTAGCCTGCCAGGCTCCTCCGTCCATGGGATTCTGCAGGCGAGAGCCCACTGGAGTTGATTGCCATGCCTTTCTCTAGGGGGTCTTCCTGACCCAGGGGTTGAGCCAGTATCTCCTGCATCTCCTGCGTTGGCAGGAGTGCCACTTGGATAATAAAAGCCCTTCATCACCCCCATTCATGAGACGTCACCAAACATGTATCTTGCTGAAACCTTCCAGTTTACTTTCTTGCCCTGACAGAAATACCTGTGGGAAAGTGTGTTAAATCTCTTTATCTCTTCACCCTGCTATTTCACCTACCTGGACAGAAGCATTGTTGATTCTCCCGTAACTAATACCTGTTTTTAAATTGAGGTTAAGACTTGCCATTTTAAGAAAGTCTTTCTCAGGTTAATTTTCAGACATTTATTTTTTCTGAGTCTCTGAGGACAGACTTACCTAGTGTAATTATAATGAAGAGCACCATTCGGGGAGCCAGAACGCTTCTGTCACTAATTGCTGATCTTACTCAAGATACGTCAGTGTCAAGATACGTCAGTAAGGTTTTGGTTCCCTGACATGCAAAGGAGGGGAAAGGCTTACCGAAGTGTGTGGTAAAGCAGGTGTTTAAAGCATGATCAAAAACGCATCTAACATGGTTAAGTCATGAGTAAGCCACTTAACTCTGTGTTTTCACCACCCATAAAAATTACAACAGCATGTTTTTAAGCCTTTTCCAATTGCAGGCTGCCATGTATTTTTAAGGCATCGCCACTGCAGTTCTGTATAGTTGCTCTCTTTATAGTTTATTCCCGTATTTCATGCAGGTTTTTTATTTTGTCTTAGGCTGCAGAATGCATAAGCCTAGGGGTGCTGCCGACTTGGGAAAAGCCCAGTCACACTCTGGACCTCAGTCACTTCAACTCTAAAATGGGGACAGTACTACAAAGAGTATCTACTTTCAGAAAACTCATATATTACAAACATCTCAATTTTGTGAACTCTGAAAATTTGTATTCATCTGCCTACATCACTTATTTATCCCTAGCCCCCCAGCTCCCCTGCGGCTTTCAGCTGACCCAGCGTTTTGCCTCAGTGTTAGACCTGTCTGCCATCTAGTGACGGAAATGGTCACTGCAGGGCAGCCTCCTCGTGCGCAGGGTCGGGTCCTCGCTGTGTGCTGATGGGCTTTGGGGGAGCCATCCTCTTGCTTGCTGCAGCTGAGCCAGACTCCTTTCTCGAGGCCTCAAGAGACGTGAGGTTTGCTGGCACTGTAAGCCGACCCCCTGCCTCTGCCCTCTGCATCTGCTCTTCCTGCTGGTCTTCCCCAGCCCCTTCTCTGTGTCTCACTTGATGTCTCACCAGAGGCTGAGCTTCTCTAACAGGATATCTTCTCTAATAAATTTCATTCCACACTGGTAACCATTTTTTTGGTTTGTTTGGCATTAGCTTACTATTTTTTTCACATTTTTAGTAAGTATCCCTTCTACACAAGTGGTTATTTCTAAAATAATATGTTTTCACATATACAGGATATATACTTTAAATTTCCTTGTGAGAAAATTTTGATTTGGTAATTATATGTGTTTAGAACCTACTAGTAGGAGTGTGACTGAAGAGGTGGGACATCCAATAATTTGTTACTCTCATTTGTAATTCTTGGCATCAGAGGGATGTGAAATTCTGCTAATTTTGTTCCCTTATGATGCCTTTTTGCATCCAGAAATGCACCCTTTCTTGTGTAGAACTGGCTCTCACGAGAGCTGCGAATGCCAGCAGCTATTTGCTCATCGGCACAGCCTCCGGGGCACTGGTGGGTGGCCACGGCTGGGGTTCCAGCTGCGCCAGGTCTGCACAGCTCAGAGGGACTTTGAGGCCTCCTTGTTGATCGCAGAGTGTGCCATTACTTAAAGGGCGTAGTCACAATCCTGCGTCGTCAGTACTGTTCGTCTGCGGACAGCACCTGCTTATTAGGAATGTTGCAATTGGATGCGAGTCATGATCAGTATTAATGGCGTTAATAATCATCAGTGATCAAAACGCTGAGAGCAGTTTTATCCGTGGAAGAGTATGTTGATATTTGTAGGTGCTTTATTACATTCAGTATTCAGCATGTTCATCCTTTTAAAAAAATCTCGAGGCAGGAACATCGTCTTCTCTTGTGTGCCTCGCAGCGCAGAAGACGTAGCATGCGTGCAGTGGATATTTGTGGCGTGAAGAGGTGCTGAGAATGTCTTCAGTGAGGTGTGGTAGCTGCTTCCCTTCACAGAGCACAGAGCGGCTTTCAGGATGTCCCCTGAGACAGGGAGCTGCTTTCTGCTGCCCTCCATCACCAGGGCCTGAAAGGCAGGGTCTCTCCCCGCCCACCCTTCCCTGCTGGGCCTCTGATCCCCCACTTCCTGTGACCTGCCTGAAACTTTGCTGCGGCCAGCCTCGCACCTTCTTAGTATGCACCTGCCATCTAGTGGCCAGCAGGGTCACTGCAAGGCCAGCGGGCCCTTCAGTTACCCTCTGCTCCACCCAGGCTCTGACCCCTGGGACACCATAAGCATCCTTGAGTCCACTGTGTCGGCCCTGGTCGTCCCACCACAGAACCTTTGCGTGTTTTACTTCCTCTTCTTATCCTCTACTTAATTCCTACTGACCTTTCAGAGCTCAACTCAGACATTTTTCATGCGAAGCCATCCCTAGGTCTCCCTGATGAGGTCAGATTCCTCACTGCAGCATAATTTAGCGCCAGCTCCTGTGGTCATCCTGGTAGGCTTCTTTTATTCAGTTTAATTCACATTTCCTTAAGTAGACCACGGTCTCCACGAGGGCAAGGAGCCCTGTTCTCAGTCGTCCTCATCCTAGCATGCAGCCCAGTGCCTGGTGTCCTTTCAAAGGAGTGTTTCTCTAAGCTTTGCTGAATTAATGAGTGTAATACTCATAGCTGCCGAAGATGCCCACGGCGGCCCCTTAGCACAGCGCCATCATGTCTGCACTCAGTTCAGCTCAGTCGTGTCTGACTCTGCGACCCCATGAATTGCAGCACACCAGGCCTCCGTGTCCATCACCAACTCCCGGAGTTCACTCAGACTCACGTCCATCAAGTCAAAGATGCCATCCAGCCATCTCATCCTCTGTCGTCCCCTTTTCCT
>SJYF01000176.1:3083313-3108054 GCA_006410515.1 Procapra przewalskii
TCTGATCTATCAGTTTTAAATTAATTGAAGTACTCAGCCAAAACTACCTCCCTACTATGGAGGTATTCACCTACCCAGGAGACACTAACTGCGTGATTTAAACAGTCTTTTATTAAAGGGTCGAATTATAACTCCCTTGTTTTTTTTGGTTCATTAGCTAATGAGAAAACCAGTAAGATGCAAAAAGCTGGTCGGTTAGCCCATAGAACAGGCACACAGACCATCAGGAGTCCTGAAGCACACGTGCTAACCGACACCAGGACCGCCCTTGTCCGCCCCGGAATAACTGCAGCTCCAGGGGCGGGTGTCTCTGTGGACAGGAGGCGTTCCTGCTGCCAGCAGCCTCGCCAGGTGCCTCCGCGGCCACGGGTTATAAACGCAGCCCGTGGACGCTGCAGCCCTCCAGGGCGTCCGGCGAGCCCACCGTGACAGCACCCCTAACGTCCCGGGAAAGCACCCCGGCAGTCCGGGGCCACTTCAGGATCTTTCACACCTTTCCTGGCAGCCTCCCCACGTGCGACTGTCAGGACCTCAGAGATTATTCTCAGTCACCAAGAGAGGGCTGCTTTGTTAGATTTGACCTGATTATTTACGTAAGAGCTTTGTGAACCTAGAGTCATTCGGTGTAGACCGGCTATGGCTACAAAATCTAACTTCTTTCTGGAAGTTTTCATGAGAAGTGTCAGATCGGGCAGATGAAATCCTCTGTTTATTTCCTACCTGAAGGTTAGGAAACTAAGCCCAAGAAAGCTTTCTCCCCGCTAAAAATGTTCCACCTGAAGCAGCGACAGACTGGGGTGAATCCCTCTGGGCCAGCGGGCAAGGCACCTTTGAGGCTGTGCAGCGGGGACCGCGCGTCTCCCGGAGGCAGGGGCGGCCACAGGCACCAGCTCCGGGCGTCTGCAGCCCGTGGTCCCCGGCGGCGGCTTCGGATGAGGCCTTGGCTGCACAGTTCATGGAATTGTGTCCTGGGCAGGTCGTTAATACAGGCAAAGACACGGAGCCCTGTGGACTAGAATCAGGTGAGCACACGCACACGGCTCCTCAGCAGCATCCAGTGCTGACAGGACCCGCTGTCGTCTTTAGCTCCTTTTCAAGTCTTCGATTTCCCAACACGAGTGTGGACCCCGCGCGGCGTGATCCTGAGGGGCTGAGAAATGAGCAAGGGGCCCGCCCTCGGGGACCAGGCTGTCAGACACACGCGGGCCCAGGCGGGGAGATGCTTGGAAGAGGAGGTTTACCCTGGAGGCAGTGAGGAGCCCCTGAAGGGTTCCTGCGAGGAGGCGCGGCGGCGGCGTGTTTGCCTGGACCTGCCCTTTTCCCTGGAGGATCTATGGCTGCGCCCGGCGTCCTGCTGGTCCCTGCCGTCCGCAGCGTGACTCAGCCCTGCGCGCGTCTGTGTGTGCGTCCCCCGCCTGCAGGGCCCCCCTTAGGCCGTCGCAGGGCGCGGGCTGGGCTGTCTGTGTCACACATGGGGCCCCAGCAGCCCTGTTTCACCCGCGGTCGTGCATGTATGTTGGTGCCACTTTCTCCGTTCAGCCCACCCTCTTCCTTAGGCCCCTGTGTCCACAAATCCGTTCTCTACATCTGCGTCCATATTTCTTCGGTTCAAATGGGTTCATCTGTACCATTTTTCTGTTTGTAGATCCCGTAAAGGCATGTCAATGTATCATGTTTGCTCTTCTGACTTCCTTCACTCTGTACAACAGGCTCCAGGCTCATCCACCTCAGTCTGACGGACTCACCTTAGCTCCGTTTTTATGGCCGAGTGCTCTTCCATCGTATCTGTGTACCACAACGTTGGTATCCACTCATCTGCCAGTGGAAATCCAGGTTGCTTCCGTGTCCTTGTTATTGTAAATAGTGCGGCAGTGAACATCGGGATACGTGTGTCTGTTTGAATCACAGTTTTCTCAGGGTATATGCCCAGTAGTGGAATTGCCATATGGTAGTTTTTAAAAGATGCCTCTGTCAGCAGTTCAGACTGTCACTCTGCAAGGCAAGAGGAAAGAGGTTCAGATGCGGGAGGTGTGTTACAGATTTATGCACGAGAGTGGATGTGTGGTGACAGAGAGAGTGGGGTTGGGAGAAGGCGGCCAGCGTTCAGTGGGTGCTGGAAGGCAGGGCCCCAGGCTGGGCCAAGGCCCTGTGCTGGAGAGACACGGGCAGGCATCGGGCGCTGGAAGGTGGGGCCTCGGCAGTGTCTTGTGGGTCAGAGCAGAGGGAAGCGGGGGCAACTGCTGACTTGATGGACACGCAGAAACTGGTTTCAGGCCAGAAATGCTCCCCAGAGGTAAGAGGGACAGAACACAGGGCCACAGTCTGCTTTCTTTTGTCAAGTTAAAGAAACCTGGCAGTTATGAGTAGTACCCCAACCAAAAAAGAAAGAAGCCTTTCCCCTTTTTCTTAAAAATTTATGGAACAGAAAGGAGAGCAGCATGGAGCAAGATGAGCGGGGTGGGGGTGGGAGGGCTGCCTGGCACACGGGCTGGTTTTCCAGGTATGGGTACCATGTCATGTCCTTTAGTGCACACTTGAAAATAATATCTCTGCAGGTTTTTTAAAGACAGAAGTCATTTTTTCTTTTTCTCACTTTTTCTCTATGTTGACTGCTTATAGCTTTCTCAATCTATTTCTTTCTTTCTTTTTTTTTTTTAAAGCTCCTAGTTCCCAATTATAAGCCCTGTTACGACTGACTCAGATGACTCAGGCAGTAAAGAATCGCCCTGCAGTGCAGGAGACCCAGGGTCAATCCCTGGGTCAAGAGATCCCCTGGAGAAGAGAATGGCAACCCACTCTAGTGTTCTTGCCTGGGAAATCCTGCGGACAGAGGAGCTGGGTGGGCTACAAGTCCGTTGGGGTCACAGAGTCGGACAAGACTGAGCAACTTTTTAAAAATGACTGTCTTGGCACGTCTTTTAGGGAGTTCTAGGTAATAACTTACGATGAAATGTTCATTGGCCCTTGGGAACTCTCCCCCTGAACACCCATTACTGTGAAATTCCTATCCAGACCTGAAAGAGAATAGTTTTCTCTGAGTACTTACAGTATACAAAATCCATTCCACTGGGATCTATTAATCATTGTAGTTCGAAGAATAATACTCACAGGTTTTCAAAACCTGTAGTCAGTCATACTAAAATGCATCTATTTCCGTGTTTCTGTGTGTGAGGGTGAATTTGCTTCCTAGGCGTAGTTTGCTGTCTAGTTCCGTGCGCAGGTTTTCAGTGATGCTGCACCTGTGCTTTGAGTCCAGATGAGGGTGACCTAGAGTCGGCTGTGTGCAGTCCACACCCTGAAGGGCACACAGAGCACTGTCTGCAGTCTAAGCTGACCTCCCGCCAGTCACCCGTCAGAGACTTCCATTTGTAAAACTGGGACCAGGTCTCTTTGCCTGGGTCCTGTGTCCGTGGTGTGCTGGAAACAATTCTGAAAGCGCCGTACCCAAGTCCAAGGCCACCAGAAACAGTGATGGAGAGAAATTCTGGGTTCACGTGAGCTCCGGAGCTGATGGTGCTTTTGTTACAGATGCTCTCATTTCCCTCTATCTTAATGTTGATCAGAGTGTAATTATTTTTCTCATTTTTTGTGTGTGTGACTTTAACAGTTATGTGATATGAAGTAGTCAAGCAGTTGACACATCCACTGTGGGTTTGGACACTGTTAACTTCATTCCGTGTATGGAGATTGCAGTTCCTAGTGAATTACTGAATATACCTATCTGATAGCTGCTAATTAGCAGCTTATTTCGGTTAGTCAGAACTGAACACTCGTAGAAAGCAAAGAATTATATTAACCAGGTTTGTTTCTCATTCTCATTCTGTTGTGAAAACTTATGTTAAGTCATGGTGATAAGTTACACTGTTTAACACCCCTGTGTATGTAGAAATTGACAGAACCCTGGCCTGGCTAGAAAATGTAAAATCAAATTCAGAGGTACTTGCGAAATGCTTATGATTTAAATGACAGACTGTGGGAAAGCGAGAGCTTCAGTAGAAGAGAAAAAGTTGTAGCAAAACAGGAACTGAGGGTCTGCAGTGTGCGCAGGCAGATTGGAGAATGTGAAAGCAGCTTGCGGAAGATGAATGAGCAGGGGGCTGGCAGCAGACCAGGCTCCTCTTTCTGGTTCTTGTTCTTGATAAGGTATGTGACCTTGAGCAGTGATGGGGCCTGCCTGGTGTCCCTCCAGACTTACTGTGGGGTTCGTTAGAGCTGCCAAAGACAAGAGACTCGCCCTGATGCAACTCTATATTCTTATGACCTAGCCCCATGTGTGAAAGAGAGTGCTTTGCAAAGTATGCTATAAATATACATACTATGTTTATTATCTTCTTGCACAGTCAATGATGATTTGTTAAATAGCAGCATGAAGTCCCAGCTCCCTCATAGTTTCTGATTTTTGTTTTGTTTTTAATCAAAAATTGCAACACCCACAGTTGACATAAAAGTAAGTGTACACAGAGGTCAGTGTGATAATAACAGCTTGTCTTTAGAATCAGAGGATTGTGATACATATATTGTGAGTGCTGGAGGGAGTGGGTAAAATACATTTTTTCCAGAGAAATAATCTTATAAGTGGTAGTTGTGTTTCTAGGCCATTTCCCAGATTTCTCTTTAACTCACATATCTTAAACTTGTAAAGTGGAAGAGTCAGTCACTCAGTCGTGTCCGATTCTGTGTGACCCCATGGACTGTATAGCTCAGTGCGTTCCTCTGTCATGGACTTTTCCGGGCAAGAATACTTGATTGGTTAGCAGTTGCCTTCTCCAGGGGATCCTCCTGACCCAGGGGTCGAACCCACTGCAGGCAGATTCTTTACCGTCTGAGCCACAAGTGATACTACAAGTCCCAAATAGCATTGCTAATTACCAAAATTCTGGAGAAACTTACTGCACATTCCCAGCAGGGGTTATAAGACATACTCATCTATTCATTCTTTCCTTTCTGTCACTCATCAGCCCATGGATTGATTGGTAGGTATTAAACCACTCTTTCATCTGTATAAGAAGTTCCTTAACCATGGTATATGATCCTTTTAATGTATTCTTGGATTTGGTTTGCTAGTATTTTGTTGAGGATTTCTGCATCTATGTTCATCAGGAATATTAGCCTGTAATTTTCTATTTTGAAAAAATAGAGTTCAGTTTTACTTTGTAATATCTTGTCTTGTTTTGGTATCAGGGTAATGCTGGCCTTGAGAATAAGTTTAGAGGCATTCCCCCGTCTGTAATTTTTTTGAGTACTCTGAGGAGGATAGGTATTAACTCTTCTCTAAATGTTTGGTAGAATTCACCTGTGAAGGCTTCTGGTCCAGGACCTTTGTTTGTTGGGAGTTTTTTAATTACTGATTTATTTTCACTTAGTAATTAGTCTGTTTAGATTTTTTGTCTCTTCCCCCTTTAGTCTCGGAAGACGGCATGTATCTAGGAATTTATCTGCTTCTTCCGGTTGTCCAACTTGTTGGTATATGAGCTGTCCCATGTGTCTTCATGTTGGTCGTAACTTCTCTTTCATTTCTTATTTTATTGATTTGGGCCCTCTCTTTTCCTTGATGGTTTTGGCTAAAGGTTCATCAATTTTGTTTGCTTCTCAAAGAACTAGTTCTTAGTTGCACTGATCTCCTGTCTCCATAGTCTCGCTTTTATTTGTACTCTGATCTGTATCGGTTTCTTCCTTCTACTAACTTAGGGCTTTTTCTTTTCTGTGTTTTAGATGTAGACTGTGTATATACATTTTTTTTTTTTCATGAGGTAGGTCTGTGTTGCTATAAACTTTCCTTTTAGAACTGCTTTTCCTGCATCCCATCAGTTTTGGAACAGTGTTTTTTCACTTTCATTTATTTCCAAGTGCCTTACTGACATTTCCTCTGATTTCTTCATTGACCCCTTGGTTGTTTAGTAGCATGTTGCTTTGTCTTCGTGAGTTTTGCTTCTTCCAGTTTTCTTGTGGTAATTGGCTTCCAGTTTTCTACTAGTGTGTTCAGAAAGAATGTTTGGTATTTCAGTCCTTTTAAATCGGAGTTTTTTGTGGCCTAGCATGTGATCTATCCCAGAGAGTGTTCAATGTTCATGTGCACTTGAATGTGTATTCTGTTTTGGGGTGGAATGTTCTGTGTCCCCTTATTTTCCATCGGTATGATCTGTCCATTGATGTAAGTTCCCTACAATACTGTACCACTGTCAATTTCTCCCTTTACGTCTGTTAATATTTGCTTTATATATTTAGGTGCTCCAGTGTTGGGTACATAAATATATATTTTTTATTGTCAGATGTTATTTACTTATTTTAAAAATTTTATTGGCAGATAGTTGATTTACAATGTTGATCATTTCTGCTCTGCAGCAAAGTGAACCCTATACATACATCCACTCTTTAGATTCTTTCCCCATATAGGCCATTAGAGAGTATTGCATAGAGTTCCCTGTGCTATGCAGTAGATCCTTATTATACCTATAGTATAATAATATTATACCTATAGCATAATGTATAGTAGTGTGTATGTTTCATTCCCAGTCTTCCAGTTTATCCCTCCCCTCTTCCCCACCCCCGATAACCATAAGTTTGTTTTCTACATATGTGACAATTTCTGTAAATCCATTGGTACCATTTTTTTAGATTCCACATACAAGTGACATCATGATATCTGTCTTTCTCTATCTGACTGACTTTACTCAGTATGACAGTGCCTTTTGATTGGAGTATTTAGGCTGTTCATGTTTAAACTGATTGTTGATAGGTATGTACTAATTGCCATGTTGTTGACTGTGCTTGTTTCTGTAGTCCTTCTCTGATGTCCTTCTCTGATTCAAACATACAAAAGTAACGAGAAGCTTATAAGAATGCCCAGGTACCTTTCATGCAGCTTCAACAATGATCAGCTCAGAGACAGTCTTATTTCTGTGCCAACCTTTTGCACTCTCCCCACCTCTGGATTAATCTGACATAAATACCCAGTAGCACATAATTTAACCTGTATGTATTTTAAGATGAACCTGTAAAAGATCACTATTTAAAAAAAACATGGTTATGGCATAGTGTAAAAATGGGACAGATTTTGAACATCAAGAAGAGTAATAACTGTGATGGTTGGAGCCAAACCAAATATGTACAAATGATAATTTTTAAAGACCCCCCTCATGGCTTACCTTTATAGACTGTTACAACATTAGCTCAGCACTCTAAAAATTGTTACATACAAGGAAAGAAGGAATTACCCTGTTTTTTCTAGAGTACATTGTATTTCAGAATAGACAAATAGTTAATATGACAGCATTTTCTATAGAATCCCAACAAGCAAATATAGAGGCACTGCTTTTGAAAAGTGTAATTATTGGAGGCTAAACACATCGAGTAAAAGGCTGGTCAAGTTTGTAGTGGATCACCAGGCCACCTAAAACCATTCATCAGTCCTGGTACCACCCGAAGTGAGCCACTGAGTGCCGCCTGCTGTGACGTGCTGAGAAACCCAGACCAACGTCTGTGGGCATTCCTGCCAGAAACAGAGGAAGGCTCAGAAGTGGAAGGTAGCCAAGCTTCCAGATGGAATTGCCAGCTTATAGGAAATAAGGGTAAAATAACACAGTAAAGGTCCCAGAAGACATGAAGGCAGAGGAGATAGAAGGGGTCGTCCTCTGAAATGAGAGACATATCAGCCAAATACAGTGCTTATCTTGTTGAGATTCTGGCCCAAATAAACTCACTAAAATATAGTTGGGAGTAATAAGGGAATGTGAGATATTAAATATTAGTAACTATGTGTGATCATGATAGTTTGGTAATGCTAAAAAATATCTTTTAAGATACATAGTGAAGTATTTACAGATGAAATGATGGGTTTTCCTGGACTTGATTCAAAACCTTGCTCTTCAGAGGGTGACAGCCAGACCCAACAGCACCAACCTCACCGAAGAGTTAGAGACGCAGAAACTCAGAACCTGTGTCTTTATCATCTCCGAGAGACTCAGACACACACGGGATTGGGAAGCATTGCTGTAAAATACTGGGTGTGAGGGAGTGTGTGGTAGGGGATGAAAGAAACAAGGCCGCAAGTGTCATTATAGAACGTGGAGGCCGAGTGCTTGGGGGAGTGACTGTCAATCAGGGGTCCCTAAATCAGGGACTGACAGCCTGGACAGAAGTGTCGATAGACTCAGCCCAGGGACTTTGCTGATTGGTTTGAGGTGCAAGAAAGCATTCAGATCAATACTGCCTGGAATCCTCCAGGTTACTAGGTAATATTCCAAAGCCCTGAATGTGTATGTCTTTAAGAAGCATTCCTTATTGTGAGAAAGAGAAAAGTGAAGTTGCTCAGTCGTGTTTGACTTTTTGCAACCCCCTGGACTGTAGCCCTCCAGGCTCCTCTATCCATGGGATTTTCCAGGCCAGAGTACTGGAGTGGGTAGCCTTTCCCTTCTCCAGGGGATCTTCCCGACCCAGGGATCGAACCCGGGTCTCCTGCATTGCAGGCAGATACTTTACCATCTGAGCCACCAGGGAAGCCCTTCCTTACCATATCAAGTATAAAATTGCTGTTTAAAGTTTCTGGGAGTAGTTGGTATGTAAAGTATCTTCACTCCTCACACTAGTGTGTTAACCCCTCTCTGCAGTCACGCCTCAGGCCTCTGAAGAGTCTGGATGGAACCCCAGATGCTGACGATGAGGAGGACGCCGAGAGAGCCAGCAAGTAAGTCGTGGGTTGCTTGTTCTGTTCGGCCAAAGCCCTAGGTTGCAAGAGGTATTTCAAACCACACGCATGCCTGGAGAAAAGGTTCTGCTCCTCGCAGTCTCGTCTTCAGCAGGAGGAACCAGGGCTAGTGGGAGGCTCACGGGGGACGAATCTTGAAATGGGAAAGCAAGACAGGCCTGAAATAACTTGTTCCTGGGAAGCAATGATGTCTGCAGAAATACCCAGCATAGTGTTCAAGGGAAGCGTTCAACAGAAGCCTACTCCTCCCCTCCCACCGAAGAGGGGCAGTGAACATCGAGCTAATTGAAAAACCAGATCTGGGGGAGGTATCAGAAGAGGAAATTTCATGAGTGTGGTAAAAATTAACAAATAATAAGGGAAATAGCAGTACTATGTGTTGAACTTTTAAAACAATGTTAAGCTATTTGGGGATGATAGAATCATTTTTTTCCCTCATTAAGTATATCTTTATTTACATAAAGGAATATGCATTCTCCAAAACAAGTGAATAAATAAACCATACAAAAGTACTGAAAGTGAACTCAGAATGTAAAGTCCCAGGTGTCTGACATTTCTAAGGCTATTGCCCCCACACCCCCCAGAATTAGACTGTGACAAGCCCTGCTTGCGCTTCCAGATGGGTAAGGAGCCGTAAGCTTCTGTGTGTTCTCAGGGCACACACTCACGATTTCCGGTGTTTGAAGTGGTATGTGTATCACTATAAAGAGTTCGGCCATGAACCAGTTACTCACTTTACTGTCCCTCCACAGAAGCATCATGTTGGTTTTCAGCGCATGTCCCGTTTTTCTCCAGGTTGTCCTCTGAAGACGGAGAAGAATCTTCTGCTTACTTCTACGAAAGTGACGACTCACTTGAAACAAGATCAAAGGCTCCTTCCCGGGGTGAGATGGACTTGCTGGGTGAGATCCTGGACACGCTGAGCACACACAGCTCGGACCAGGGGAAGCTGGCGGTGGCCAAGAGCCTGGACTTCTTCAGATCGATGGATGAGATAGACTACAAGCCCACGGTGAGTCAGTTTCCAGCCCGTCACATTGAATGAACACTTTCTCACCTCACTGTGCTGGCTGACGTGAAGCTAAGTGTCAAAACTCCAAAAATTTCGTGAGAGTTAATCATTAAGACATGATTTCTATAACAAAATTCCAATCAAATGCTGGTATTTCTCATCATTAACTGAAATTATTTTGTCAACAGTATTATTTCCCTACAACCCAGTTTTATAGTTGTCTTTCTCGGGGAACTTTCAAATGTGAAATGTTTCCATGTTTTTCCTATATTTTTTGGCTCTTCACAACATTTTAGTAAGGGTATGAATTCAAGTAATGTTTCATGGTGTTGCTTCAGAAATGCCTAAGACTTTAAGCAGACTGAACTGGATTCTTTAAAAAATACAACAAAGAGAGGTAAAAGTAATTTCCTCCCTGTTCTGACTAATAATTCCAGAACTTGGCCTTGATCATGTAAGAGTTTGCTTGTTCTCTGAGTTATTTGGTAGGACTTTTTGGCAAATCCTTTTCATTTCTCAGCTTTTCTGTAGTGTAATGGCAGAGGCTGCACACATCTGAGACGCACACTTGATGTCTGCCCGTGCTCTGCGAAGTGCTGGCCACAGTCAAGCCACTAGCCATCCCTCACCTCAGAGTTCACTTTTCTCTCTTCTTTGAAGCCAGAGTACTTGAGACCTGCCTTCTTCCCAGTTCGGTCCACAGGCTGCATGCTAGGTCCCTGAGCTTCGCCACCCGCGTGACTGAACCCTGGCCTTCCTGCACCCCCCACCCCCGTTCTGCTCTCTCCACATACGAGCTTGACTGGACTCCACAGAGAAGTGAGATCACGCAGCATTCGTGTGCGGACTGACTGCACTTAGCGCGATGCCCTCCCGGCCCATCCTTGGTGTGTCTGACCTTGGCTTTACTGATGTTAGTCATTCAGTCATGTCCAACTCTTTGTGACCCCATGGGCTATATAGCCCACCAGGCTCCTCTGTCCAGTGGGATTCTCCAGGCAGGAATACTGGAGTGGGTGGCCATTCCCTTCCCAGGGGATCTTTCTGACCCAGGGATCGTAACTCGGGTCTCCTGCATCGTGAAGAATTCTTCACTGAGCCACTAGCGGCATCCATATTATCCCAAATGGCAGGGTTTCCCCCTTTTTAAAAAGGTGAGTGATAATCACAGCGCATTTTCTTTATCCATTCACCTGCCTGTGACGTTTAGCTGCTCCCGCAGCTTCCCGATACTGCGAGCATTGCGGCAGTGAACACGGACACCGACCCGGAAGCAGGGGTACTGCGTCTTGCTGCAGCGTGGCATAGTTCTGTTTTTAATTTCTTGAGGCCTGTCCACGCCCATGTCCAAGTGGCTGCATCACTGTGCACTCCCACCCTCTCCTCCACATCCTCGCCGACACTCACCATCCGAGTTGAACTCTGCAGGCGACAGTTGCGCGTGCCCGTCTCACACCGTGCCTGTCTTAGGAGCCCTGGGCTGTGGCCGATTTTCCAAACCCACCGTCGCGGCTGCGTCTCCTCGGGGCGGGACTTTGAGTTCCCAGTCTGGCAAGAGAAAGATTTCAGAATGGGAAAGAATACTGCTGAAGTAACGTGCCTTCCGTTTCTTCTAAATGTATCGTTTCTCCACTTAGAACAAATCCAACGCGCCCAGCGAGAGCAACCTGGCCCTGCTGTGCAGCTCCGGGGACCAGGCCGGGTGGCACCGGGGCCAGGACGACAGTGCCCTGCTCGGCCGGCAGCTGCCTCCCTCGCCCAGGAAGCGGCTGTCCTCCAGCGCGGGCACCGACCCTCTGTTCATCCTGGAGGAGGAGGCCGGCGAGCGACCCCTCGGCGCAGGGCAGCCGGGCCCCCCTACGGAGAGGAAGGAAACGCTAAGCCCAACTGTGGACGAGCCGCCGGAGCCCAGCCTGGGGCGGCGCCTGTCCACGTGTGTGCCCTGGGAGAAAGAAGGGAAAGACGCTCCAGAGGCCGCGGCGGGGTCTGGGCTGCTTCAGGAGGTAGTGTCTTTGTGTCCCATCACGTCTGCTTTCCAACAAGACCTGCACATCTCAGGAGGGCGGGCAAGCGGAAACCAAGCTTAAGCCAGTGAACTAAGTGCCTGTCACTGGCACCCAGCCTTCCACGGGGACGTTCAGGAGCCCACCACCCCGTGTCCTAAACAAGGAGTGGTCAGAAAGGCGACTCTTCTGCTGTCTGAAGTTGTTTTTCATTTGGGACACTTACCCGTCCGCGCTTTCGTCTCCTGGTATGTCGATGATCCATTGATTTTTTTTTAATGTAAAGCTAATTCTCCTTCTGTGCTCTTCAGTCAGGTACAAGTTTGTATGTATGTATGCTGAAAGTATATAGTGAACATCCGATTTCCCAGTGTTTGGTGCTTAATGCCACTTATTTAAATTAAGTATGCATCTAACCCTTGCACATAACCAGTAGCTACTCTACTAACCCGGTTGAGCATGACCTGGCCAAGATATCAAAACCTATCAGAACTAGCCTGAAACTGTTGACCCACTAATTGCCTTAATCTTAAGCCTATATTAAGCATACTTAACCTAATTTATGGGATTCCATGTAAATTCTGAAAGATAAGTTATGTGTTCTGCAGAGCAATAATGCCTTTTTCAATTCATCAAATCAAGGACAGAATTCATTTTTTCAAAGTTTAAAAGCTCTCTTGTGGACACTGCGGCCATGTTTTCCAAACAGTATAAAGGTGTACACATTTACCTGTCACTCAGTGAAAGACATGAAGTGCTGAGTTACAATGTGAAAGTAATGACTGCTGTTTACAAACGACACTTTAAATTTCTTCACAGCCTCTCTCTGCCTTCGCTAACTAGGAGTCACCCCAGAAAGCCAGGTGGGACAGTGTCCTAGTTGCAAATGTTCTTGTCTGTTTCCCCCCTAACTGTAGTTCTCCGTCAGAACGCTTCATGACATCTCAGACTTCCCGCTGAGATAACTGCGAGCTGCAGGGCTGCAGGGCTACAGGCCGCGCGCAGAGCAAGGCGGAGGCCCCGCGGCTCTGCTCCGCGCGGCCGCGGCGTTTAGGGCCCCGTGTCCGTGCAGCACGGCGTCCCAGTTCACGGGCCGCGCTTCATGCCGCCCTCCCTGGTGCCCCCCGACACCCTGTTTCCGTCCTGGGACCCCGCCCGCGGCTGCCCTCCCTTCTCAGGCTCCTCTGGCTGTGGCCGTGTCTAGGCCCTGCTGGTCTGACGACCTGGGCGGTTCCAGGGAGGACGCGCCGCTGCTGGACCCGCGACTTACCTTCCCAGCATTTTTCCTGGGGCCGCGGTGGGCGGTGGGTCCCGGGAGGAGCTCGCAGCAGAAGGGCGCCGTCCCGTCGCCTGCCCCGGGCCTGCGCACGCCGCCGCTGGCGGGGTCGCCGGCTGAGGAAGCGCGGGCTGGGCTCCTCCGCGCCGCGCCTCCCCGGCCCTCCCGCGGCTCCTCTCGGGGAGCAGACGCCGCGCACAGGCGGCCTCGCCGAGGGCGGGCTCGTGCCTCCGGTCTGATGCGTGGTATCCACACACATTACAGGGAATCCCTCTGCGTGGGACATGGGCTCCCCTCCCTCAAATTCGCTGTCCCACTGGGAAGTGCTCCCGAGAAGGCATCGTGCACGGAGTCTAGCCAGTCATGAAGCAATCAGGAAGAAACGACAGCAATGCTGTGGTTCCTTGGTTGTTCGCCTCCTCAGCATATGTACTCTGTGCATCCCCAGTCATGACGGTTTTCTTAATTTATCATTTTAGGAAAGGGTTGACAAGCCCAACGCAAGAACTCGCATCAAAAACTGTGCTCTAGAATATTTACTGAAATAAGAATTTAATTTTCAGTTAAGATCCTGGAAGAGGCTTCGTTAAAAACATTGTTTAAGATACTTGTTCAGATCAGTCTTTAAATAATTTGAAGACAATGGCCAAGGTTTTCTTTTTTAAGGTAGATTCCAAAATCTTATTGGATATATTTTGGGAGGACAGTTATTCATTCATGTATATGAAGGAAGACAGATCTTGTTTTCCTTCTAAGGATGGACTCTGTAAGTATTAAGGGGGAAAAGTCTGTAATCCTTTTTTTTGACACAAAAGGAAGATTTAAGGTTCTTATTAAATTTTGCCTTTATATAACCATTACAAAATTCCATTCTATTTAAGCATATTAAAAAGCCCATCTATCAAAAGAGCTACTGAAAACGAGAAGGAAGCCCGTCCCTCTGGTTGTCAGTCTGCTGGGCAGATATTCTTCATAATTTTTGAAAAGAATGTAAAGTAGCCCTTGACTGTGAATACTGGAATGAGGCGTTTTTTCCTTCAGAATTCTCCGTCTGGAGAATGGCATCACTGTGAATGTAGCCTTGCTAGAATCTGGGTTTTAGTCCTTCCTCAATAAGCCTCAGAGCCTCAGAAGTGTGAGTCCTTCTCTGTCACCTCCCCAGGTGTCTGACCGTGGTGTATGGTGAGGACAAATCACATGTGTGTTAAGGTATTTTAAGCTGGACTTGTGCCTTATTTTAACAGACAGAATCAGCTCTGATAGTCCACATTAAAAACAAAAGCTCAGCAAGTATTCACATTTCAAACTGTTAACATTTTGAGTATTCAGAGTCTGCTCTGAGACTAGACTTCCCTGTATTACGGTGGCTGTAGGGAGAATGAAGAGATATTAAGGTGAGTTCTGAAATAAATGTTCTCTCTTTCCTTACTATGTTCATATTTTCTATTATAACTAGACAATATTTTCTATTCTGTGTAAACTCCCCTGCTGTTTGAATTTTTCTCCCCTGAAGGAGCAACACCTGTCCTATGAGTCCGACCTTTGATTCTGGGGCCTGTCTTCATACAGCCTCTAGACAGTCACCATGCTTCCCAAACCCACTGTCTTTTACCCTAGAGGTATTGCATCCATGGTATTTCAGAGGATAGCAGAGTCCTGTGTGAACTCTTGGTACATTAAGTGTCATTAAGTGGTATATTTTAATGGCTACTTACTTTAGCATATTTTAGAAAGGCACCAAAATATAGCATGACTATTTCTCTGATTAAAAATTAATAACTCATTTGTTTAAGAAATATCTATCAACTCGGTACTGATCACAGGCAGGGTACAGTAACAGTGGACATAAGGAAATAAAAGAATTGGCCTAGTCCCTGCTGTGCAGAAGCTAATTAAGAGGGAAAGGAATTGCAGATCTCTGTTAATAATAACAATGATGATGATGTATTTTGCTTAGGAATTATTCAGCCAAGATTCGATCACACACACAAAAAAAAGCCTTTTAAAGCTGCTTTAAACTAAAACATGCTCTAAGTACAGAACCACTGTACCATCTTTCTCTACTGTTATACGAAGTGTAAGAATGCTGCTGTCTAGGAGACCTGCTCTTAAGGGACAGATTTGGAGGCTCTGAGAAGCCGTGTGTTCTCATCCAGCTGGCTGTCCAGCACCCTCTGCTTCCTTGTACCCAGGCAGCGAGGCTCGGTGCTGAACGCGGCCCCTTGGGACCAGTCTCCACTCTGTTCAGGATGAACTGAGCATGTGGATGCCTGTTGATGGCAAGGCATTTTTGCTGTCTTTACCCTGATACCAGCATTCTCCGCAAACACTTCCCCTGTACCCCACACACTCGAGAGCCATCTGCGACAGTGCTGCTGTGGCGTCTGTACTTGTATCCTAACAAAGAAGACCCAGGAATGCTAATGAATTCATCATTTCTGAAAGAAGGTGAAGAGGAAAAAAAAAACTGTGGCTCTTGTCATAATTAGTAGATTTTCCTTCTTTTTCTAGAATATCTGGGTTTTCAGGAAAAGGTTATTTTCATGAAAAAAACTTTCTAACGTGAATTCCATTTTGTTTCACATACAAGATCTTGATTCTGGGTGGATAGCTGTAGATCAAAACACAAAGCCTGTAAAATGAACCCCAAACCTAGTTCCCCCAAAGCACTTCTTCATACAGATGGTTTTTTACAAACTGTCAGCACTGATGTCTTTCCTCTGTCTAGCCCAGGAATTTGGTAGTGTCTGTTTCTTAAATCTTGTTTAAGAGGCAGAGTTCTTTTGAGCAAATCAGTCAATATTTTGATTTGGTCAAGATAGGGAAGTATGTGTATTTAGAAAGAAGCATATTTTATCTTGAAAATAATATAGGATTTTGTGCAATATTTTTTTTCTTGCATAATTTAGTTCATTATAAATATGCACATCTGCTTTACAAGCAGATGCCTTAAGGTCAAGTTTTCCAGTATTTGTGTAAAATTGTATGTAGCAATGTTCCATGTGATTTTGGGGAAAAAAAAACTTTTTACTGTTAGCAGAAGAAATGTTTTTGTTTATTTAAAATAATTATGACTATTGCATAATTGTATAACTAACTGCCTCAGCAACAATGAATATGCAATAACAGAATCCTGAACCTTAGATTAGTATTGACAATACTGTTACTTTGAAAGAAATGTATATAGTGCAAAATGCTGATTCTTCATTTGTATGTTTCACAAATGCTCAGTTCTGTACCACGTAAACTGAGATGGCATTTGTACAGTGATGACGGGCCACTGTGTCGACTGTAGTATCCTTTGTGATGCATCTCTGCTAAGATTTATAAAGGGCATTGCCAATACTTTTTGACTGTCTGTAAATTAAGTTAATTTTTGTATAATGTACAGTTTGTTTAACCTTAGAGCTTCTATAGATTTCTACTTTTTATTATACTTGAATGAGGCAGAAAAGCACTGTGGAAAATCTGTAGCTGTGGATGTGACTTGCAAACATACCAAAAAAACAGAACAAGGTACTAAACTGAACAGCAAACTTAACCAGACGCTTTCTATCCAGAAAGCTATATTTTTTCAAACCAGACTTAAATGAAGTAATTTAAACTATAGCAGTCTTTTATCATAAAAGATTGCTAAGTCACAAATAATTACCTCTTTGATACGATAAGCCTCTGAGCCTGTTCTTCTCTGTTTCTCCACGTCTCAGAGGAGAGCCCTGTTGAGGCACGCTGACACCTCTGCCCTTTGGTATATCATATAACTTCCAGGACAAAATTTGACTCTCTGCATCCTGGATACACCACATGTGTTGAGTCACCATCCTTCAGATGGTCTAGTTTCCACGTGGTTACTCTGAGAACCACTGAATAATCATATACCAAAAATGAGATTTCTTGAATCTGTTCCAATTTAGTACTTAGAACAAACAAATGAACGGCATGACATCTACAGTTTAGAATGCACAAAGCTTTTTACACAAAAGGTACATGAGGTTAAAAACTGAACTTTTCCAAAGCTTATTTCTCTTGCTTTAAACAAATAACTGTCTGGAAGGACTGAAACGCTTGAGCCTTGTGCTAGACGTGATGACATACCTGAACACACCTGCCCATCATCGAGACCTCGCATCCCTGAGGCTACAGGATAAATCATCTCTGACGCTGACTACTGTCGGGAGGACACTGTGTGTAAAAGTATTGTTTGGGGGATTTAAAAATATATGCAAAAGTCAATACTAGATGAACACCACATTACCATGGAGTGCCCAGCAACGCAGGTTGAAAATAAAGTTGGTCATAATCAAACCCGCCGGCGGTGGCTCTTCTGTAATGACCGGCCCGCTCTCCCATCAGAGTTCTCAGTGAACTGCCACAAGGACCCCTGCCCCTTCATCTCGGAGCCTTGGGACTGCTGCGGCGTAAACCTGGGCCTAAGCCCTTCTGGCGGGCCTGCTGGGGAGGGAGGCGTCCAGTGTCTCATGTCTGGCAGCCAACTTCATGAGGCTCAGAAATGACGGAAGAGGTACATCAGGAAGGCCAGCAGAGCAGGGCTAGCAGCCAGGCCAGGCCAGGCCTTACTCACCTTCAAGGGAAAGCCGCAGATGGGCAGACAGGAGATACTGTGTGTCAACAGCGCTCCCCAGCCTGGCAAGGTGCGCTGATTTCCAGGGGCTCTCAGGGGCCCACCTAGAGCAAAAGTCAAACTTGAATTAAGCATAAAGTTTCCCTTGGGTGCAGAATTTCTGGGAATGATATGCTGAACTTTGCAAAGAAGCAAAGGTCTGCCCTTGATAAAAGAGGGAGTATCCTTGAAATCCTAAGATATAGCTAACTTTGATGGATTTTTAATTTTTAAAACTGTGCCTGCTACCATCACAGAAGTTGATCTCAGTACCTCTCTCAGTGTCTTGAGAAAAATGATGCAATTTTAATTTTACAGATGCAGATACGGAAACCTGGACGGATTTTCCTTATGTGAAAATGAGAGTGTTATTTTTGGAGTATTATTTTGCCATGGGTGAGAATCTCCTTGCCTAGAAGTGACAATTAATTATAGAATACATAAAACTTTACACATTTATGGAAAATACAGTATTAATAGGGTAAAAATTAAATAGTGTACTATGGAAGGTTTCTAGGTGAATTAAGACCTTCCCCAAGTTCTGCCATCGGTTTGGTCCGGTCACCTGATTTCCCTGAGTATTCCTCTATTTAAAATAGAAGTCTGTCCTTAGAATGAATTTGTAATGTCAAGAAACCTTTGTGTACATTGCAGCTGCCACATACAGTCAGCCCTCTGTATCCATGCGTGCCCACAAGTCCAACCAACTCAGACTGAAAATGCTAATTCAAGAAAGTTCCAAAAAGCAAAACTTAAATGTTTCTCCCCCTGGCAACTATTTACATGCCACTTACACTGAATCAGGTCTTACAGTAAGTCTAGAGACTATTTAAAGTACACGGGGGATGTGCATAGGTTATACGGGACTAACCACATCATTTTACACGAGGGACTTGAAAATCCTTGGATCTGGCAGGAGACGGGGTGATCCTAAGACCAACCCTTGCCCTCAGCCCCCGTGGTCCCAAAGGACAGCTGCAATTTGAGAGAGAGAAAATATGCTTAAGTGTCTGATTTCATTTGAATGGATGGGTGTTCAGAACATAAAACCATAAACCAGAACTAGAAACATCTTACATTTTATAGAATCCCCTGGCTCTTGAACCCATCTCTTCAGGAGAACCAGCAATGCAGTTGACAAAAGGATGAAAAAAGCAAACCTGGACGGTGCTCCAAGGGTTTCTGGAGTAGATGCTGTGATCAGTCCTTTGTAGACAGGAAGAGACTAAGGAACCGAGGAGGCAAGCGGTGCCCTCCGTGTTGCACAGCAACAGGCGGCCTGGATGGGATGGGGGCCTGACGGCGATCCAGCTTCGTGCGGCGGGGCAGGAACACAGGATGGAAATTAAGGTGGCGCGCCTGCCACACATTCTCTCCTGTGAATATTAAGACTAGGCTTCTTGACAAAATGCACTGGGGAAGTTTTTAACTTTGAATACCCGATATCCTTTTGGAAGGTGGTATTAGTTGCCCCCTCTGCCTCCCCAGCTCGAGTAATTCAATTTCCACGAGTCTTCGTTGTGGCCACACATGTTCTCTGTGGCACCTTCCCCTCCCTTTCTCCCCTTCCTTCCTCTTGGTTTGGTTTGCACCTCTGTGGGTGATGGAGGAGCACCGCCTGTCTATGCATGGTAACTAAGGGGACACCTGCTGGCTGAGCGACGCTGAGGACAAGGAAAGGCATGCCATGGATTTTTCATTGTGGAGCCCGTTACTGACATGCAGGGCTTTCTAGAACACCTAAATCTCCTTGTTGGAATCTCCACATGTTTATCTACTACTTCAACATTTTTGCTCATGTTCAAGAACCAGCCTTCAAGACAAACTTCTTACTCTTCAGCTTTCTAACTTTAAAATCAAGCCTACTTTAAAAAATGATGACTGTTCCATATTCATGGTGTTTTGTTTGTACTAACACCATTTAAACATCAGAGCAACAATGTTTTTCAAATTTACAAATTACTTTTTATAATTGCAGTTTCTAATTTGAGGCCTCAGACTGGAATATCAAAATACACTGATGGTATTCACTTGGTATTTTATCCAGTTTCCTCCAAAATATAAACTTAAATAATTTTAATTGAGCTGAGTATTGAGAGATTTGATAAATGTCTGAATTGGATACAACCCATTAGGCAAAAATCTCAATTTGCGAAACAGATGTTAGGAAGAAGTTCTCTCTTTTATATTACAGGCTTCCTCCATAAGGGATAAGCTTAATGGCAAGCTGTTAGAAAATGATTTAAATTTCTAAGAAAAGGATCATTGACTGATGCTTGAAACTTGTCTTTAAAAAACTACAGCAAATTAAAATTATTTCTCATCAATAATAATTATATTTAACAGTGTGGTGACCATACACATACAGGAAAAGAACATGCTGTATGAAAATAAAGGGAACACTATTCTTGGAGGTTGTTGTGGAGGATTAATATTGATTTTTTAACCATCATCTGTAAGGTGAATGAAAGGTTCCTGGGCATTTTGATTTCAAGGTTATGCTTTCTTTGCTTACACTCATATATGCTTTAGGTAAATCTGTTGAAAATTAAAATACTGCTATCAAGATTGCCGGGAAAAATATCAACAACCTCAGAGACGCAGATGAAACCACTCTAATGACAGACAATGAAGAGGAACTAAAGAGCCCCTTGGTGAGTGTGAAGGAGGAGAATGAAACAGCTGGCTTGACACTCAACATTCGAAAAACTAAGATCATGACATCAAGTCCCATCACTTCATGGCAAATAGATGAGGGGAAGTGGAAGCAGTGACAGATAAAGATCAGAGCAAAATAAATGAAAAATTAAACTGGCAAAAATCAATAGAAGTAAAAGCTGATATTTAGAGAAGATAAAATTGGTAACACTTTAGTGAGACAAATCAAGAAAAAAGGGAGAAGACTCAAATCAATAAATTAGAAATTCATTCTAGGAGGAGGCCACCATCACTGATACCAAACCAAAGACATCACAAAATTTTTAAAATTACGGACTAATATCACAGATGAACATAGATGCAAAAATCCACAACAAAATACTAGCAAACAGATTGTGGCAAAAGGGCAGGTGATGGAAGGAACTTAGGAGAAAGAACAACAAGGTGTGTGTCTGAGTCCCGGAACATTCCCTCAGAAATGATGGAGAAGTTTTGAGGCTACGGTAAGAATAAGACTGAAAACCAGAGGCAGGAGGCTTAAGTCCAAAACCTGAGAACACCAGAGAACTCCTGACTCCAGGGAACATTAATCGATAAGAGCTCATCAAAAGCCTCCGCACCTGCACTGAAACCAAGCACCACCCAAGAGCCAACAAGTTCGAGAGCAAGACACACCACGCAAATTTCTCCAGCAACACAGGAACACAGCCCTGAGCTTCAATACACAGGCTGCCCAAAGTCACTCCAAACCCACTAACATCTCAAAACTCACTACTGGGCCCTTAATTGCACTCCAGATTGAAGAAATCCAGCTCCACCCACCAGAACACCGACACAAGCTTCCCCAACCAGGAAACCTTGACAAGCCACTGACACAACCCCACACACAGTGAGGAAACTGCACAATAAAGAGAACTCCACAAACTGCCAGCATACAGAAAGGCCACCCCAAACACAGCCATATAAACAAGATGAAGGCAGAGGAATACCCAGCAGGTAAAGGACCAGGAAAAATGCCCACCAAACCAAACAAAAGAGGAAGAGATAAGGAACCTACCTGATAAAGAATTCAGAATAATGATAGTGAAAATGATCCAAAATCTTGAAAACAGAATGGAGTTACAGATAAACAGCCTGAGACAAGGATTGAGAAGATGCAAGAAAAGTTTAACAAGGACCTAGAAGAAATAAAGAAGAGTCAATATATAATGAATAATGCAATAAATGAGATCAAAAACACTGTGGAGGGAACCAACAGTAAAATAATGGAGGCACAAGGTAGGATAAGTGAAGTAGAAGACAGAATGGTAGAAGTAAATGAAGCAGAGAGGGAAAAAGAAAAAAGAATTAAAAAGAAATGAGGACAACCTCGGAGACCTCTGGGACAATGTTAAATGCCCCAACATTCGAATCACAGGAGTCTCAGAAGAAGAAGACAAAAAGAAAGGCCATGAGAAAATACCTGAGGAGATAATAGTTCAAAACTTTCCCAAAACGGGGAAGGAAATAATCACCCAAGTCCAAGAAACCCAGAGAGTCCCAAACAGGATAAACCCAAGGTGAAACACCCCAAAACATATTACTCAAATTAACAAAGAACAGATATTAAAAGCAGCAAGGGAAAAACAACAAGTAACACACAAGGGTATTCTCATAAGGATAACAGCTGATCTTTCAATAGAAACTCTTCAGGCCAGAAGGGAATGGTAAGACATACTTAAAGTGATGAAAGAGAAAAACCTACAACCCAGATTACTGTACCCAGCAAGGATCTCATTCAGAAATGAAGGAGAAATCAAAAGCTTTACAGACAAGCAAAAGCTGGGAGAATTCAGCACCACCAAACCAGCTCTTCAACAAATGCTAAAGGATCTTCTTTAGACAGGAAACACAGAAAAGGTTCATAAACTTGAACACAAAACAACAAAGTAAATGGCAATGGGATCATACTTATCAATAATTACCTTAAATGTAAATGGGTTGAATGCCCCAACCAAAAGACAAAGACTGGCTGAATGGATACAAAAACAAGACCCCTATATGTGTTTTCTAAAAGAGACCCACCTCAAAATAAGGGATACATACAGACTGAAAGTGAAGAGCTGGAAAAAGATATTCCACATAAATAGAGACCAAAAGAAAGCACGAGTAGCAACTCATATCAGATAAAATAGACTTTAAAATAAAGGCTGTGAAAAGACAAAGAAGGACGCTACATAATGATCAAAGGATCAATCCAAGAAGAAGAAATAACAGTTATAAACAGATATGCACCCAGCACAGGAGCACTGCAGTATGTAAGGCAAATGCTAACAAACATGAAAGGGGAAATTAACAATAGCACAATAATAGTGGGAGACTTTAATACCCCACTCACACCTATGGATAGATCAACTAAACAGAAAATTAACAAGGAAACACAAACTTTAAGTGATACAATAGACCAGTTAGACCTAATTGATATCTATAGGACATTTCACCCCCAAACAGTGAATTTCACCTTTTGCTCAAGTGCACATGGAACCTTCTCCAGGATAGATCACATCCTGGGCCATAAATCTAGCCTTGGTAAATTCAAAAAAACTGAAACCATTCCAAGCATCTTTTCTGACCACAATGCAGTAAGATTAGATGTCAATTACAGGAGAAAAACTATTAAAAATTCCAACATATGGAGGCTGAACATCATGCTGCTGAATAACCAACAAATCACAGAAGAAATTAAAAAAAAAATCAAAGTATGCATAGAAATGAATGAAAGTGAAAATACAACAACCCAAAACCTGTGGGACATTGTAAAAGCAGTGCTAAGGGGAAGGTTCATAGCAATGCAGGCTTACCTCAAGAAACAAGAAAAAAGTCAAATAACCTAATTGGAAATGGCAATCCACTCCAGTACTATTGCCTGGAAAATCCCATGGACAGAGGAGCCTGATAGGCTACAGTCCATGGGGTTGCAAAGAGTCGGACATGACTGAGCAACTTCATTCATTCATTCACACTTAAAGCAACTAGAAAAGGAAGAAATGAAGAACCCCAGAGTTAGTACAAGGAAAGAAATCTTAAAAATTGGGGCAGAAATAAATGCAAAAGAAACAAAAGAGACCATAGCAAAAATCAACAAAGCTAAAAGCTGGTTCTTTGAGAAGATAAATAAAATTGACAAGACCATTAGCCAGACTCATCAAGAAACAAGGGAGAAGAATCAAATCAACAAAATTAGAAATGAAAATGAAGAAAACAACAGATAACACAGAAATACAAAGGATCATAAGAGACTACATCAGCAACTATATGCCAATAAAATGGATGACTTGAGGAAATGGACAAATTCTTAGAAAACTACAACTTTTCAAAACTGAATCAGGAAGAAATAGAAAATCTTAACAGACCCATCACAAGCATGGAAATTGAAACTGTAATCAAAAATCTTCCAGCAAACAAAAACCCAGGACCAGACAGCTTCACAGCTGAATTCTACCAAAAATTTAGAGAAGAGCTAACACCTATCCTACTCAAACTCTCCCAGAAATTTGAAGAGGAAAGTATAAACTCCCAAATTCATTCTATGAAGCCACCATCACCCTAATACCAAAACGAGACAAAGATGCTACAAAAAAAGAAAACTACAGGCCAATATCACTGATGAACATAGATAAAAAAATCCTTAACAAAATTCCAGCAAACAGAATCCAACAACATATTAAAAAGATCATACATCATGACCAAGTGGGCTTTATCCCAGGGATGCAAGGACTCTTCATTATCCGCAAATCAATCAATATAATACACCCCGTTAACAAACTGAAAGATAAAAACCATATGATTATCTCAATAGATGCAGAGAAAGCCTTTCACAAAATTCAACATCCATTTATGATAAAAACTCCCCAGAAAGCAGGAATAAAAGGAACATACCTCAACATAATAAAAGCTATGTATGAAAAACCCACAGCAAACATTATCCTCAATGGTGAAAAATTGAAGGCATTTCCCCTAAAGTCAGGAACAAGACAAGGGTGCCTACTCTTACCACTACCATTCAACATAGATTTGGAAGTTTTGGCCATAGCAATCAGAGCAGAAAAAGAAATAAATGGAATCCAGATTGGAAAAGAAGAAGTAAAACTCTCACTGTTTGCAGATGACATGATCCTCTACAAATAGCTATGAAAAGAAGAGGCGAAAAGCAAAGGAGAAAAGGAAAGATTTAAGCATATGAATGCAGAGTTCCAAAGAATAGCAAGAAGAGATAAGAAAGCCTTCTTCAGCGATCAATGCAAAGAAATAGAGGAAAACAACAAAATGGGAAAGACTAGAGATCTCTTCAAGAAAATCAGAGATATCAAGGGAACATTTCATGCAGAGATGGGCTCAATAAAGGACAGAAATGGTATGGACCTAACAGAAGCTGAAGATATTAAGAAGAGGTGGCAAGAATACACAGAACTGTACAAAAAAGATCTT
>SJYF01000176.1:3127329-3174734 GCA_006410515.1 Procapra przewalskii
TAAACCAGTGTGATACATCACATTAACGAACTGAAGGATAAAAACCACACGATCATCTCAATACACAAAAAGCTTTTGACAAAATTCAACACCCATTTATGATAACTCTCCATAAAGTGAACACAGTGGTAACCTGCTTCAATATAATAAACGACAAACCCAAAGCTAACATCCTACTCAACATGCAAAGCTGAAAGCATTTCCTCGAAATCAGGAACAAGATAAGGGTATCCACTCTCATCTAAACATCCCTGATTATTAGATAAATGCAAATCAAAACTACAATGCCAGATCACCTCATACTGCTCAAAATGGCAAACCTCAAAAGCCTACAAATAACAAATGCATGAGAGGGTGGGGGGGGGACCCTCTCACACTGTTGGAGCACAGACTGATGAAACTTCAGTGGAGGTTCTTTAAAAGATTATTATATGATCCAGCAATTATTATATGATCAAGCTGGAATCAAGACTGCCAGGAGAAACATCAAGAACCTCAGATATGCATGTGATACCACTCTAATAGCACAAAGAAGAACTAAGGAGCCTCTTGGTGAAGGTGAAAGAGGAGAGTGGAAAAAGGTGGCTTGAAACTCTACATTCAAAAACCTATGATCATGGCGTCCAGTCCCATTGCTTCATGACAAATGCAAGGGGAAAAAGTGGAAGCAGTGACAGATTTTATTTTCTTGGCCTCCAAAGTCACTGTAAATGGTGACTGCAGCCATGAAATTAAAAGACACTTGTTCCTTGGAAGGAAAGCTATGACATGTTTTAAAAAGCAGAGACATCACTTTGCTGACAAAAGTTCATTTAGCCAAAGCTGTGGTTTTTCCAGTGGTCATGTATGGGTATGAGAGTTGGATCATAAAGAAGGTTGAGCACTGAAGAACTGATACTTCTGAACTGTGGTGTTAGAGAAGACTCTTGAGAGTCCCTTGGACAGCAAGGAGATCCAACCAGTCCATCCTAAAGGAAATCAGTCCTGAATATTCACTGGAAGGACCGATGCTGAAGCTCAAACTCTAATCCTTTGGCCACCTGATGTGAACAGCCAACTTATTGGAAAAGACCCTAAATGCTGGAAAAGATTGAAGGCAAAAGGAAAGGGGATGGCAGAGGCTAAGCTGGTATGAATTTGAGCAAACTCTAGGAGATAGTGGAGGACAGGAGAGCCTGGGGAGCTGCAATCCATGAAAGAGCTGGCCACAACTTAGCAACAGAACAACGACAACAAATGAGCCAGCAATCCCACTCCTGGGCACAGTCTGGGAAAACCAAAATTCAGAAAGTCATGAGGCGACCTAAATGTCCATAGGGGAATAAAGATGTGGTGTGTATATATACACAGGATTGAATACTGGAACGAAATAATGCCACTTCTCGCAACATGGATGGATCTAGAGATTATCATACTGTGTGAAGTAAATCAGAGAAAGACAAGCACTTATATATTGCTTATACATGGAAGCTAAAAAGATGATACAAACGAATTTGTTTACAAAACAGAAACAGAACGACAGACTTTGAAAGCAAACTTATGATTCCCAAAGGGGAAAGTGATGGGAAGGGATAAAATCAGGAATTTGGGATTAACATAAATACAGTATTATACATATAATAATAATCAACAAGGATTTACTGTATAGCACAGATAATTCTACTCAATATGCTATATAATCTATATGGAAGAACATTTTAAAAGAATGCATGTGTGTATGTGTGTATTCTCACACACACACACACATAAATAGTTGAGTATGTTCATATCTCAAGGCAAGAAAGCTGAAGTGGTTTGCATTCCCTTCTCCAGTGGACCACATTCCGTCAGAATTCTCCACCTTGACCCGTCCATCTTGGGTGGCCCTGCACAACATGGCTTATACTCTCATTGAGTTGGACAAGGCTGTGGTCCACGTGGTCGATTTGGTTAGTTTCCTGTGATCGTGGTTTTCATTCTGTCTGCCCTCTGATGGAGAAGGGTAAAGAGGCTTGTGGAAACTTCCTGATGGGAGGGACTAGCCAGTATATAAGATGGCAGAGTAGAAGGACCTGAGCTCATTTCCTGTGAATCTCTGGAGAAGGGTGGGTTGACAGTGGCCTGCTGCAGGGTCAGGGGCACGGACTACAGCAGTCCTGAGGGCCAGAGCGTGCTGGCATAAGCCCTCCCCCTTTTTTGATGCTGGTGAAAGTGTTGCACTCAATATGCCAGCAAATCTGGAAAATTCAGCAGTGGTCACAGGACTGGAAAAGGTCAATTTTCATTCTAATCCCAAGGAGGGCAATGCCAAAGAATGTTCAAACTACTGCACAATTGTACTCATTTCACATGCTAGCAAAGTAATGCTCAAAATTCCCCAAGCTAGACTTTAATAGTACATGAACTGAGACCTTCCACATGTTCAAGCTGGATTTAGAAAAGGCAGAGGAACCAGAGATCAAATTGCCAACATCCACTGGATCATAGAAGAAGCAAAAGAATTCCAGAACATGTATTTCTGTTTTATTGACTATGCTAAAGCCTTTGACTGTGTGGATCACAACAAACTGGAAAATCCTTCAAGAGATGGGAATACCAGACCATCTGACCTACCTCCTGAGAAATCTGTATACAGGTCAAGAGGCAACAGTTAGAGACAGACATGGAACAAAAGACTGGTTCCAAGTTGAGAAAGGAGTATGGCAAGACTATATATTGTCACCCTGATTTTTCACTTATAAACAGAGTACATCATGTGAAATGCTGGGCTAAATGAAGCAAAAGTTGGAATCAAGATTGCCAGGAAAAATATCAATAAACTCAGATACCAAATGACACCACCCTTATGGCAGAAAGCAAAGAAGAACTAAAGAGCACCTTGATGAAGGTGGAAGAGGAGAGTGAAAGTTGGCTGAAAACTCAACATTCAAAAACTAAATAAGGTCATGACAACTGGTCCCATCACCTCATGGCAAATACATGGGGAAACCATGGAAACCATGGCAAACTTTATTTTCCTGGGCTCCAAAACCACTGCAGATGGCGACCGCGGCCATGAAGTTAAAAGACGCTTGCTTGGTCCTTGGAAGAAAAGCTATCACAAACCTATATGACATATTAAAAAGCAGAGACATTACATTGCCAGCAAAGGTCCATATAATCAAAGCTATGGTTTTTCCAGTAGTCATGTATAGATGTGAGAGTTGGACTGTTAAGAAGGCTGAACACCGAAGAATGGATACTTTTGAACTGTGGTGTTGGAGAAGGCTCTTGAGAGTCCCTCGGACTGCAAGGAGATCAAACCCGTCCATCCTAAAGGAAATCAGTCCTGAATATTCACTGGAAAGACTGATGCTGAAGCTCCAATACTTTGGCCACATGATGGAAGAGCGGACTCCGTAAAAAGACCCCGATGCTGGGAAAGACTGAGGCAAGAGGAGAAGGGGACGACAGAAATGGTCATTCATTTGTATGATATGAAGTTTAACAAAGAAAACAATGGAACATAGAAATTTAGTGTAATAAAGTCGGAATAGCTATCCTTACCTGTTCTGTTTTTTTTAAAGTTTAGAGAGCAAGAACAAACAACAGCAAACAATCATGGTTGAATTCTCAGTTTCACTATATGTAGAAGAAAAATAGGTGGCTCAGATGGCCAAGCATCTGCCCGCAGTGCGGGGGCCCCATGCTTGAGTCCCAGGTCAGGAAGATCTCCTGGGGGAAGGAATGGCTACCCACTCCAGTATTCTTGCCTGGAGAATCCCATGGCAGGCTACAGCCCATGGAGTTGCAAAGGGTTGGACATGACTGAGCAATTAACACTTTCAAGAGAATAGTAAGAAATAAAGCAATACCCTTAATAAGAAGAGAAAAATGCCAGAAAGGCATGCTTACAAAATCATGTGAAAACTGTTAAATCAGTTAAAGGAAATTAAAATATTATAGGAGATATGAAAATAAAAACATAAATCATAATATAAATAAGGGAAGGCTTGATTTTAGCTCCAACACAGAAAGATCTTAGAAGCTGTCACTCCCACACAAAAACAAAATTGCTGAACAAACAGAAAATCAGTGATTACTGTTTAAATTCATCAGAGAACTTAGATCACAGGGCTGCTGATCCAGTGTGAAGACATTTGAACACAGAAAAGCAAGTGAATGGATAAAGAATCACCTTTTTAAGAAGTGATGTTAAAATGACTGGACATCCATATATGAAAAATACAATTAAATCTAGATACAGAACTTATATTTTTAGTTACTTTTGTGAAAACTATATCACAGACCTAAATGTAAAGCACAATAATATAAAACTTCTATAGAATAACACAGGAGAAAATCTTTATGACCTTGGATTTGGCCATAAGTTTTTACATATAACATCAACATCAAAAGCACTTTCCTTAAAAAAAATTAGTAATTTATCCTTTGTTAAAACTTGAAACTTCTGCTCTACTTCAAGACATTCTTAAGAGAATAAAATCACAAGCCATAAAATGGATGAAACTATTTGCAAAATATTCATATGATAAAGGTCTTGCATTCAAAATATACAAATTCTTAAAATTCAATAATAACATACAAAAAGATCCAATTGAAAAATGGGAAAAAGAATTGAACAGACATTTCAACACAGTTGTATGGATGGCAAACATGCATAAAATGATGTTTGACAGCATTTACTAGTTTCAAATTAAAATAGCAATGAAATACTGCTATGGCCTTCCCAGGTGGCTCAGTGGTAAAGAATCCACCTGCCAAGCAGGAGATGTGGGTTTGATCCCTAGGTCAGGAAGATCCCCTGGAGAAGGAAATGGCAGCCCACTCCAGTATTCTTGTCTGGAGAATCCCATGGACAGAGGAGCCTGATGGCTACCATCCAGGGGGTTGCAGAGAGTTGGACACAACTGGGCAACTAACATGCACCAAGGAGGTGAAAGTTCTGCATTCTGAAAATGCCGAGAAAAGAAATCAAAGAGGACACCAGCAGAAGGACGATAAACCATTTTCTTGGCCTGAAGAATCGATAGTGTCAAAACGACTATACTGACCCAGGCAATCTAGAGTCAGTGCTGCTGCTGCTAAGTCGCTTCAGTCGTGTCCGACTCTGTGCGACCCCACAGACGGCAGCCCACCAGGCTCCCCCGTCCCTGGGATTCTCCAGGCAAGAACACTGGAGTGGGTTGCCATTTCCTTCTCCAATGCATGAAAGTGAAAAGTGAAAGTGAAATCACTCAGTTGAGTCTGACTCTTAGTGACCCCATGGACTGTAGCCCACCAGGCTCCTCTGTCCATGGGATTTTCCAGGCAGGAGTCCTGGAGTGGGGGGCCATTGCCTTCTCCGATGGAGTCAATGCAGTACTTATCAAATTACCAGTGGCATTTTTCACAGGATCAGAACAAATAATTTCTTAGTTTGTATGGAAAAACAAAAGAACCCAAACAGCCAAAGCAATTCTGAGAAAGAAAAAGCAGGGCTGGGGGAATTAGACTCCATGAGTTCAGGCTATACTACAAAGCCACAGTCATCAAAACTGTAACACCATCAAAAGTAAACTCAGAATGGATTAAATTCCTAAATATAAGGCCAGATATTATTAAAGTCTTGTAGGAAAACATAGAACACGTTTGGACATAAATGCTGCAGTATCTTTTTGGATCCTCCTCCTAAAGAAGGTAAAAATAAAGAAATGGGACCTAATTAAACTTAAAAGCTTTTCCACAGCAAAGGAAACCATAAACAAAATGAAAAGAGAACCCACAGAATGGGAGAAAATATTTGGAACAAAGCCACTGAGAAGGGATTTATCTCCACAATATCCCAACAGCTCATACAACTCAACAAAGACACAAAACAATGCGCTTGAAACGTGAGCAGAAGACCTAAACAGATGCTTCTCCAAAGAAGACGCGATGGCCAAACAGCACAGGAAAAGGCCCAACACCACCAGTTATTAGAGAAACGCAAAGCAGAGCTGCTGAGGTGAACCTCACACTCATCAGAAAGGCCATCGCCAAAAAAACCTACAAATAATAAATTCTGGAGAGAGTGTGGGGAAAAGGAAACGCTCCGACGCTGTTGGTGGGAGTATAAATTGCTGTAACCATTATGAAGAACAGTATGGGGGTTGCTTAAAACCTAGTGTTAAACTACCATTCGATCCTGCAATCCCCCTTATAAACACATCTGCAACACTGTTCAGAACAGAGAGCACCTCTCAAGGGCCCCTATCAAGTCTCTTTCAGACACCCAAGAACTGGGAAATCACTGAAGACGGCAAGTCTACTCTCCAAAAAGCCACACCCTGTAGAGACACAGCCAGCCCGGATCCTGCCGTGGACCCACCCCTCTCCTGCACGCTGCCCTTCGAAACTCAGTAAGAGACTCACACCCTCACCCTGCCGTGCCACTGCCATTCTTGTGTCTGCCCCTGTCCACTCCTGCAAAGTGAATGAAACTTCTCTTTCTCCTCTTGCTAATATTTCTGTGAATTCTTTTACAACCCATGCCAGCTCACCTAACATTTCGGTGGCCCATAGGGAGAATCTTTCACTAACTAATTCCCTTCACCTCGACCTCCAGCTCAGTCATCCTAGTCGTCGCCCACCAGGACATCTATCAAACTCTAGCAAACCCTGCTGTGGGGTCTGTTGCTACCTGGGTCAGAATCTGGCCTTGGGGGACGGCCCCTATCCATCTTCCTCTTGTCACAGCTTCATCTCTGAGGTCTGGGGATGCCTGACTCTGGAGTGAATCCTTTTAAATCCCACCATGCTCTTTCTGACCTCCAGGATTCCCAGAAAGGCCCCATCCTCAAAACTGGCTCTTTACTCTTCATAATCCAAGTCCCAATCTGGGTTTTGGCCGGGGCTGAGTCCTGGCTCAGGGATTCAAGTCTCAATCTGAGCTACAGTTTTCATTATGGACCACCCTCTACCCATCCCCTTGGGATGTCTCCTCAAACACTGGACAGATCTCAGATTAGACAACCTCAGACCCAAACAAACGGCCTTTTTCCGCCGCACAGCTTGGCCTCAGTGTTGGCCCTCTCACCCGCCACACTGTCTCCAGCTCAATCTTGACTGTTCCTGCCTTGGGGGATCGCCTAAAATTCTTTAGGCCCAGGCCTTCTTTCAACTCACGCAACACCCTGAGACTTGGTCCTCTCGCCGCACGTTGCTCCTTCCCACCAAGCTCTCCTCCACCGGCCCCTAGTTCTCCTGCTTCCCCCATCACTCCGGTGGACGTCCCCTTCAGCCTTCTCTTGAGTCAGCCACCCAATTCGCTTTCTGTGAAGTGGCTGACTGCAAGGGAATCATCTGTGTTCATGTTCCTTTTTCTGTGTCTGATCTTTCCCAAAGTGAACTCAAGCCAGACAACTTCTCAGAAGAACCTACTCTTTTCCTGTCTCACCTTCCAGAGACTCCACATCTTTTCACCAGTTTAGATTCAACCTCTGAGGAAAGTAAAACAATCGTGGCCATGCATTTCATTTCGCAGTCAGCCCATGATATCCATCACAAACTCCAAAAGTTCCAGAAGGGCCCTCAGACTCCCCACTGCAGTCCATGGGGTTGCAAAGAGTCAGACACGACTGAGCGACTGAACTGAAGGTCTTTAATAAACAAGATGAAAACAGACAACAGGAAAAGAGAGAGACTGACAACAGTCTCAAGAGCAGAAACAATCCTTCCAAATGATTGCCCCTGCAATCAGGGACACCCTTCAGAATAAAACTTAGCTGAGGACTTCCCTGGTGGTAAAAAAAAAAAAAAATGCCCACCAATGCAGGGGACATGGGTTCGATCCCTGGTCTGGGAAGATCTCGCACGCCTTGGAGTAACTAAGTCCGTGTGACACAGCTATTGAGCCTGTGCTCCAGAGCCTGAGAGCTGCAAAGCTGCAACTACTGAAGCCCCAGGGCCCTAGAGACCGCGCTCCACAAGGAAGCCACTGCAATAAGACGGCTGCACGTCGCAACTAGAGAGCACACCCCGCTCCCCACAGCTAGAGAAAGCCCTCACTGCAGCGAAGATCCAGCACAGCCAAAAATAAATCAGCAAAGAGACTTAGCCAAGGTCCCCCAACCAACAAAAAGGGAAACAGCGAGGGGGCCAGCACTGGCTTCTGCTGCGGCTGCAAACAAGGAGGGCACTGGGGTCAAGAATGCCGCAGGAAAAGGCTACGCCCGGACAGGGCCCACCCGGTGAGCTAGCAGGGCCCTGAAGTGGGACTGCCGTCCCCTCGATTAAAGGGGACAAAGCCCCCTTCTGGAACCGGGGACACTCCTGCAAGGACCTCCTCCACCCCAAGGGCTTCTGCAGTCTTCACGACAGGTCCCAACGCTGGACCTGGCTCTACGTCGTAAGCTGACATGGCCAAGCCACGCCTAACTCTACCCATGGCAATACAAAGTCAGTCTAATTGATGTGGAGTCACTCACTCTGACCTTCCTGAATTTTCAGGTCCCCTGATTCCCTCACCATCACCTCAACGTGCTCTCCAAGCCTCTGACTCAGCATGCTCACCGGGAGACCAAGTCTCCTCGCAGCCCTCGCTCACCCTTCCCAGCTGTCCTACCACCTCCAAGGCAGGCACTTGATGGCCCGACTAAGGACTCCACTAATTCTCCAGTCAGAATTCTCCACTAATTCTTCCCTGGAATCTGAGGAGACTCTCCCTCTGATGCTTGGCCCCTCCCTCTCCCACCAGAAATACACAGTTTCCCTCAATTGCGTGGGACACTAACATCCCCGGAGGACCTCTCACCCGACTCCCCTCATTATCCCCAGGAGGGACCCCTCTCACCTTCCCCACTGCTCTCAACATCCTATAAAATGGGAAGATCTCAGAAGACACAAACCCCTCACTAAAAAATGCCTAAACGCTGGGCTCCTTAGATCCCCCAACTCCCCTCATATCACCTCTTTCTACCCATTATGAAGGCAGGTGGCACCGACTGTCGAATACAGGCCTTGTGCACAGTTAACGAGGCAGTGGTCCCTCTCCCCTTTCAGCTGCAAATCCCTATACCACCCTCAGCTCTCCTCCTAATACTCAGCTCTTTACTGTTCTGGATCTAAAAGATACTTTCTCCACTATCCCTCTCTCATGAGATTCCCAAGACACACTTGCTTTTTACATGGATGGACCCTGATGCTCACTGCTTCCAACAGCTCACCTGGACCTCCCTCCCCCAGAAATTTAGAGATGGCCCCGCCTCTGCGGCCAAGCCCTTCCTCTGATCCATCCACGCTAGTCACTCCTCATTCGATGCTGATGGCCTCCTCTGCAGCCAGGACCGCAGCTCCTCCCTTACCAACACCACCGCCCCTCATTTACTTTGCTTCATGAGGATACACAGTTTCTTCTTCCGAAACACAAATTAGTCAGATCATAGTTAAATAACTAGGATTTCTCTTGTCTCCAGTACAAGGATCAATTGCTACTCAACATACCTTGCATGTGTGCCTGCTAAGTCACTTCAGTCATGTCTGACTCTGCGACCCATGGACTATATCCCGCCAGACTCTGCTGTCCATGGGATTCTCCAGGCAAGAATCCTGGAGTGGGTTGCCATGGACTCCTCCAGGGGATCTTACACCTTGAGAAAACCGTAATTCAAAAAGACACCTGTAGCCCAGTGTTCGCTGCAGCACTGCCTACAATGCTTCCCACATGGAAGCAGCCTCTATGTCCACAGACTGATGAATGGATCAAGAAGCTGTGGTACATACAGACAGCAGGATACTCCTCAGCCATGAAGATGAACTGATTGTCAGCTGAACCAATCTGGATGAACCTAGAGCATGTTATACAGAGTGAAGCAAGTCAGAAAGAGAAAAATAAACATATATGAATGCACATGCACGGAATCCAAAAAACAGTGCAGATGAACCAATCTGCAGGGCAGGAATGGAGCCGCACACGTAGAGAAGGGATACGCAGAAATCAACAGAGAACAGTGGAAATCAACACACATTGTGAAGCGATTAGCCTCCAACTGAAAAACAACCCCAAAACCCAGACAAACAGAAGGAACTTTGGTCTCTCTCCTTCCACCTCATAGAAAAAAGGAATTTAGGATATTTCTGGTTACTTTCACATCTGGATCCCCCACTGTGGGCTTACAACAAACCTCTTCATGAGGTCCTCCAGGGACCCAAAAATGAACCCCTGGGATGGAACTCCTCTCTGCAGTCAGCCTTCACATTACTCCAGAGAGCCCTCACCTCTGCTCCGGCCCAGCCCTCCCAAATGTAGATAGGCCCTTTGTCTTATACCACTCACTCTCTGGGACCCTTAGGACAAAAATATGGCCCAGATTTCACCTCTCAAATTACCCAACAGGTGTCTCAAGCTTTAGACATTAAATACAGACTATAAGCAGCTTGGCATCCCCAGTCTTCAAGAAAAACAAAAAGGCTCATTTGTCCCTTAAAACAGGGGTCCCCGACCTCCAGGGCATGGACCAGTACCTCCCATCAGATCAGCAGCAGCAGCAGATTACAGTGCACAATAAACGCAACGTGCTCGAATCATCCCCAAAGCCCCAACACCCCACCCCCAATCCGTGGAAAAACTGTCCTCCAAGAAATCAGCCCCTGGTGCCAAGAAGGTTGGGTCCCACGGCCTTAAGAGACACCAAGAGTGGGCTAGAACTCCTCTGTCCCTCTTTTAACTCAGAGCTGCCTGCAGATTACTCGGAAGGTCCCTTACACCTCAGTCCCTTTGAACTCATGTAGGACATCCAGCAATTCTTACCCTTTCTACCAGGAAACCTCCTCCTCTGGGCAGTACGATCTCAGCCTCAGAACTAACGGCCAGCCTTTTACGGTCCCATGCTAACAGGTACCCACCCCAAACTCAGGACTTGCTCCTATCTACCGTCCTACAACCTGGCCAGCAGGCTCTACTAAGGGACCTGCCTGGACATACCAAACCCCTCCCAGCCCTTGGAAGGGCCCATTACAACTCCAACAGCAGTCAAGCTCTCAGCACATCCACCTGGAGCCACCTGTCACGACGCTCATCTGCTGACCCCCTGCCGTGTCCTCAACACAGTCCTCGCCCTACACTTGTCAACTGTCATCCGATACCAGACGCGATCCACTGGAAGCCAGAGACCACCAGAGCACAACTCAAGATGACTATGCCCTGGTGGGCTTACGTGCATCTTGCTCTCTTATTTCCCCTTCTACTCTTTATCTTATAACTACAAACACAACCCTTCTTCCAACCCTGGAATGAAGTTCCTAGCCCCTTGCTGGACCAGTCCCAAAGACGGCGAACACAGAACGCTTGGTCTCTTTCTTACCTTGTACTTAACCACGTTCTTTCATACCAGCCACCCCTCCTTAAGTGCCACCCATCAACCCCATTTCCACACAATAAAACAAACTACAGCCCTCCTTCAAAAGGCTAGCAGCTCACATCATCACAACCGCTGGCTATGTGCCGACGTTGCCAGGACAGGCTTCTCAGGTTCTGAACCGCCTCTGGCCTGCGCAACCCTGTCTCCCCACTCACGGCTGCCTGGTTCGGGCCCCAACCCCCCAGGGTGGTCTTTCTGGCCTCAGGCTGTCTCATGGGTCCAAAAGAACCTCTGTGACCCACTTATACTTCCCCATCCATGGACCCATCTTCCAGGTTTCCTCAGCCCCCCATCTGTGTCATGGCCAACATTAACTCCTGCGCGGTCCCCTGGCCTCACCACGTTTCAGTTCAGCTCGTTTCAGTCCCTCAGTCGTGTCCGACTCTTTCTGACCCCATCAACTGCAGCACCCCAGGCTTCCCTGCCCATCACCAACTCCTGGAGCTTGCTCAAATTCATGTCCATCGAGTCAGTGATGCCTTCCAACCATCTCATCCTCTGTTGTCCCCTTCTTCTCCCACCTTCAATCTTTCCCAGCATCAGGGTGTTTTCCAATGAGTCAGATCTTTGTATCAGGTGGCCAACGGACTGGAGCTTCAGCTTCAGCATCAGTTCTTCCAATGAATATTAAGGACTGATTTCCTTTAGGAAGGACTGGTTGGATCTCCTTGCAGTCCAAGGGACTCTCAAGAATCTTCTCCAACACCACAGTTCAAAAGCATCAATTCTTCGGTGCTCAGCTTTCTTTATAGTCCAACTCTCACATACATACATGACTACTGGGAAAACCACAGCTTTGACTAGATGGACCTTTGTTGACAAAGTAATGTCTCTGCTTTTTAATAAGCTGTCTAGCTTGGCCATAGCTTTACTTCCAAGGAACAAATGTCTTTCGATTTCATGGCTGCAGTCACCATCTGCAGCGATTTTGGAGCCCAAGAAAATAAAGTCTCTCACTGTTTCCCCATCTATTTGCCATGAAGTGATGGGACCGGATGCCATGATCTTCATTTTCTGAATGTTGAGCTTTAAGCCAACTTTTTCACTCTCCTCTTTCACTTTCATCAAGAGGCTCTTTAATTCTTTCTGCCATAAGGATGATGTCATCTGCATATTTGAGGTTACTGATATTTCTCCTAGCAATCTTGATTCCAGCTTGTGCTTCATCTAGCCCAGCATTTCTCATGATGTACTCTGCATATAAGTTAAATAAGCAGGGTGACAATGTACAGCCTTGACATGCTCTTTTCCTAATTTGGAACCAGTCTGCTGTTTCATATTCAGTTCTAACTGTTGCTATTTGACCTGCATACAAATTTCTCAAGAGGCAGGTCAGGTGGTCTGGTATTCCCATCTCTTTCAGAATTTTCCAGTTTATTGTGATCCACACAGTCAAAGGCTTTAGCATAGTCAATAAAGCAGAAGTTGATGTTTTTCTGAAACTCACTTGCTTTTTCCATGATCCAGCGGATGTTGGTGATTTGATCTCTGGTTCCTCTGCCTTTTCTAAAACCAGCTTGAACACCTGGAAGTTCCGGTTCACATACTGTTGAGGCCTGGCTTGAAGAATTTTGAGCATTACCTTACTAGTGTGTGAGATGAGTGCAACTGTGCGGTAGTTTGAACCTTGTTTGTTATTGCCTTTCTTTAAGATTGGAACGAAAACTGACCTTTTCCAGTGCTGTGGCCACTGCCGAGTTTGGCAAATTTGCTGGCATATTGAGTGAAGCACTTACTTTCACAGCATCTTTTATGCTTTTAAATAGCTCAGCTAACTGGAAGTCCATCACCTCCAGAACTCCAACTTATGATGACCTCTATCAGCTGGAAGTGTAGCTCCTTCCAACTGCAGGCAAATCTGTACTTAAACCCCTCCTGACAGTGGGATAGAGCAAGAAATGAACTATTATTCAAATAAATAATTTCCCCAACAACCAAATGTACTTCCCAAATCAGGCGACGGCTCACTCCCATCCTCTCTCAGTGGGCGGTCCTTTCATGGGACTGTTTGCCCTCTTGTCAGTTCCACTGACTGCTGCCTGGCCTCATCGATAGAAAACACCTGGCACCCGTCCTACACAGGTAAAACTAGGACCTGTCTCAGAGACACCAGCTCTTTCCACAAAATGTGTGAGGCTTTGACTTTCAACAACAGCTTCTCACCTGGAAAATGACACCTCCAGCTTCCCACGAGCTTCTGCCTGCTTAAACCCATTGGTGAACTTGCTCCAGCTGGAACATAACCCTTTGCTAGGAGGGTCCAGATACAAACTTCCTCTCTTATTTTTTAAAGTTTTTAACTGGAAGATAGTTGCTTTATAGCATGTGTTGGTTTCTGCCATATGTCAACATGAATCAGCTGTAAGTATGCATATGTCCCCTCTTTCTGGAACCTTCTGCCCACCTCATCCTGCCCCTCTAGGTGGTCACAGAGCACCAGATTTGAGCTCCCTCCATCATACAGCAGATTCCCACTGGCTGTCTATTTCACAGATGGTAACGTACACGTTTCCATGTGACTCTCAATTCGTCCCACCCTCTCCTTCCCCCACTGTGTTCGCAAGTCTTTCCTCTCTGTCTGCATTTCCATTGCTCCCCTACAAACAGGCTCTTCAGTACCATCTTTCTAGATTCCATACGTGTGTGTTAATATATGGTATTTACTTTCTCTTTCTGACTTACTTCACTCTGTAACAGGCTCTAGCTTCATTCACCTCATTAGAACTGTCTCAAATGCATTTTTATAGCTGAGTAATATTGCATTGTGTACATGTACCACAACTTCTTTATCCATTCAGCTGCTGCTGGACATCGAGGTTGCTTCCATGTCCTGGCTATTGTAAACAGTGCTGCAATGAACACGGGTACGCGTGCGTTTTTCAATTATGGTTTCCTCTGGGTGCATGCCCAGCAGTGGATTGCTGGGTCATAGGTGCAAACCTCCTCTTTACATGACTTATGGCCTGCATTCTCCCCACAGCTGGACTGCACTTTGTCTGTGGGCCTCAGCGTTATCTCTGTGTGCCTCTGAACGAGATTGGAAGCTGCACCATGGTACTCCTGTCACTCCAGCTGGGCATCTGCACTGGGCCCATGCTTCTGCCCCATCTTTCCAGCAAGAGCCTCTATCAGTCCTAGTAACTGGGCCACAGCTCTGGCTTCAGGCACCAGGACTGGGCTTATCACAGGTTCTCCCACAACCACCATGCTCTGTCTCCTCCTTTTCGGCCCCTGTCTTATCCGGCTTCTCCCATCTTCCTCACATGTCTGCTGCCCTTAGCAAACCTCGCTCCTCTATCATGGGTCTCACCTTTCAGAGCATTCAGTTCCAAGACAGCCCACGTGCCCCTCCGCCCCCACCGGGTAGGGACAGCACTGTACAGCTCAGCAAGAAGAAGGTAGGAGAGAAGAGACTTCCACCCCAGTGTTTCAAAAGGGGCCGACTGGGCTCCATGTAACACCCAAGAAGAAGTTATATTCAGAGGGAGGAAATGCAAACCCATTGAACACCGTTCACAACAGAGTAGCCCCTGCCAAGGGCCCCTATCAAGTCTCTTTCCGACACCTAAGAACTGAGAAATTACTGAAGATGGCAAGGCTACTCTCCAAAAAACTACATCCTGTAGAGACACAGCCAGCCCAGAGACTGCTGTGGACCAGAACAGATGTGAACCCACCCCTTTTCCTGCACGTTGCCCTTTGAAACTCAATAAAAGACTCAAACCCTCACCCTTTGATGCCAACACCATTCTACATGCCTGGCCCCTTTCCTCCTTCAGAAAGTGAAGGAAAACTCTCTCCTCCTCCTCCTCCTAATCTCTCTGAATTCTTTCATAACCTGTGTCGGCTAACCTACCACCACGACCGGGCATGTATCTGGAGAAAACAAATTTGGAAAGACACTTGCCATCCAGTGCCCACTGCAGCAGTGAGTGCGACAGCCCAGACAGGAGTGCAAGCTCAGTGCCCGTCAGCAGAGGAGCGGTAAAGACGACGTGGCGCGCAGACAATGGAATACCACTCAGCCGTGAACAGAGCGGGAGAAAGCCATTTACCGCAATATGGATGGACCCGGCGACTGTCATAGTCAGTCAGTCAAACAAATCTAAGAAAGGGGAATCTAAAGAGATGATGCAAAGGAATTTATTTATGAAACAGAAACAGACTCGCAGACTTTGAAAACAAAGTTACAGTTCCAAAAGGAAATGTAGGGAAGGGAGTGATAAGTTAGGAGTCTGGGACTAAAATCTACCCACTTCTATATATAAAGTAGATAAACAACAAGGACCTACTGTGGAGCACAGAGAACTCTGCTCAGTACTCTGTAATCACCTACGTGGAAAAAGAGGCTAAAAAAGAGTGGTCACGTGTATGTGTAATTGAATCACTTTGCTATACCCCTGAAACTAACGCAACACTGTACCTAAACTCTATTCCAATATAAAATAAAAGCTAAACTAAAAAAAAGGAAAAAAATAGTTAAGGACCTTGAGATGAGACTATACTGTGTTACCTGAGAAACCCCAATCTAACCACCCGAATCCTTAATGAAGGAGAACTTTTTCTGGCTGTTGTGGGAGAGTGATGTGATTACTGAGGATGGTGCTGGCTTTGAAGAGGAAGGACAGTGTCCTTAACCCAAGGCACTGGGTGGCCTCTAGAAGTTGGAAGGTCAAGGAAATACATTTTTCCTTAGAGCCTTCAGAAAAGAAGGCATTTTTGCTGATACCTTGATTTCAGCCCAGGGAGACCCATGTTGGACATCTGACCTAGAAAACTGTAAGATGATAAATTTGTGTTGCTTTATGTTATGTTTGTGGTATTTTATTAAAGCAGTAATAAAAACCATGATGAAAACACTTAATAAAATCGCCAGACCTTAAAAATTGTAAGCAAGAAAAATTCAGATTGCAATTAGACTTTCCAATGGCAATGCCCCCGAGGGCAGAAATGACAGAAGACAATGGGGTAACTTTAAAAAGATGCTCTAAGGAACCAAGTGTGAGATAGGATTTTATATCCAGTTACCAACACATTGTTAACAGCTTACAAGTTCATGGTGAACACCCTTAAACCTTTCCTGAGGAGCTCTCCAGACAATGAGCTTCAAAGAACAAAAGTGACTAGAGACACTGGCATGAAAACCCCTATGTCTTTAAAACTGAGACTGATAGCACAGGAGAAAGAAAATGCAAATGTAAAATCTGAATATTAAAAGAAAGCTTGAGATAAGGCATGAAATATTTTCTCTTAAAAAAAACAACAAGGAGTGTACCTACTTCTGTCTACTGAAAAGGAAAACAGGGACCAGTCCAGGTATGGCACATGCAAGTAGGACCCACACCCCAGCTGTGTCCTCGACCATTTCCTGTGGAGCAGAACCCCAGCATCTTCAGCAAAAAGGCTGTCTAGGCCCGGCAAGAAGTCTACCAGATGCCCGAAACCTGCCGTGATACAAAATAGCCATGGATCTATCAAGACATCCAAGTACTTTCAGAAGATCTCAAGAGCCACACTGAAGAGCTTCCCAGAGGCTACAAAGATTTAATTTGAACACCAATGAAATTAAAAGATGCATTGTATTGATAGACCTTTATTCCCATGAATTTATTATAATACTCAAAAAAGAGTTAATTGATCATTACAATATACTAGGAACTAAACTCATTATTTTGGAAATGGGAACATGAAGAGCATCAAATATCTATCCCACCTTTACTCCACTGTCACACCACTGGATAACATATGAGTTTATCAGAGGAGGTTTCACTTTACAATAGCATTTCCGCTAATAAATAAAGAACGAGCAGAGCTAGACTGTCGCCATGTTCTTCCCTAATGAACTTCCTGAACTGAGACTGGAGCATTAATTCCTGCTGATGTCACAGAAGAGAAAATCAGACATTTCTTGCCTTCTGATAGAATACCCCTCCACGCATGAAACTGCCTTGGAAAAATATCTACTCCAAATCTGATCAAAACTCTAGATCCGACTATCAGTGTGCAGGATATATATTAATAGAAAAGACAGAAGGAGCTGTTCAAGAACATAAAACCATCTCTGTTTCTTTAACCACTTAACAAAAGCAGGACATAAAAGAGGGCGAAAGAAGTAGAGACAGAGATGAAAACCGACAATTAAAAAAACAACTGTTGGTGGGAATGTAAATTGGTACAGGAACTATGGAAAACAGTATGGAGGTTTCTTCAAAAGCTAAAAACAGTTATCATATGACCTGCCAATCCCAGTCCTCGGCACAGATCTGCAGAAAACTCTATCTGAAGAGATACACATACCCCAGTGCTCACTGCAGTGCCATCTACAACAGCCAAGCCACAGAGACAGCCTGAATGTCTGCTGGTTGATGTGTGGGAGCACGTGGGTAGGCCAGCTGATAAAGAGCCCATCAGCAGCGCATGAGACCCGGGCTCCATCCCTAGGCTGGGAAGCTCCCCTGGAGAAGGGGATGGCAACTCACTCCAATATTCTTTCGTGGAGAATCCCCATGAACAGAGGAGCCTGGCAGGCAAGAGTCCATGGGGTCTCAGAGTCAGGCGCAACTGAGTGACTAAGTATATACACTCACACATACAATGGAATACTACTCAGGATGGAATGGAACACTACTCAGGCATAAAAAAGGAGGAAATGATGGTATTTGTAGAATGTGGACGGATTTAGAGATGATCATACTTAGTAAAGACATTTGACGGTTTTCTATACTATCCAAGTTCTGTGAATAACATTCCTTACATGATTTTTGTGAAGAGAGAAAATGTTAAAAGATATCCAAAGTTAGGTTCTGTTATCCCCTAGCTTGAACTGAAGAGTCTGCTATGAATATGCACTGTCTGAATCCCCAGTTCCTCCCCTCCCGGTGTAGCAGGAGCATACATCCAGCTGCAGGGTAACACTGGCAAGCACGGCGATGCTTTTCTCTGGGAACCCCAAACACTGAATGCCTCGTTTTTGTTTTCTTTTTCAAGAAATCCCCTATCCTAGGAGATGTGTGATGCCATTTGTGCCAGAATGCTTTGCATAATAATGGTCCCCTTCAGGTTTCCAGGCTCACACAGAAGAATCACTCAGGAAACTAGCAGTAACATCAACAAAAAAGGAAACTGCCCATTTTTCACCGAAAGTGCTCTTATTTTGCTAGTGTTTTAAATCAATTTTATTTTTTTATGTCAATTCTTGTAAGAATTCAGAAAAGACACGCAATTATTAACGTTTCAGGTAAACTGTCACTCTTCATAATCTCCACCTTTTCCAGGGAGCAGTTTTCTTTAAAAGAAGTGTTATTACCTCGCTACTCATGTGGGCCCTCAGTTCGGTTCAGTTCTTCACGACTCTTTGCAACCCCACGAACCGCAGGACTCCAGGCTTCCCTGTCCATCACCAACTCCCAGGGCTTACTCAAACTCACGTTCATTGAGTCGGTGATGCCATCCAACCATCTTCAAACAAATGTCTACAGGTGGGACTCAGATTATAAAGGCAGAGTGAAATTAATGTTATTAAGGTACCAAGGTGTGAAGTATGAACTTCAGCGGGGTTTCCATAAAGAACTCTGTGGATTACATGTTTGAAGCTACAGAGACCTGTCTCAAATGTCGCTTACTGAAGCCTTTTACGAGCTCTCATGCTAATCAGCGAGGAGAGCCTGCAGCTTTTCCATGTAATGTGGAGTCTGTGCTGACGAGCAGCTCATCAGCGCTAAGGATAACCACTGTGTTTTAGCAGTGGCATCAGAAGACACTCTTCACGCTTGCCTTCTTCACAACTGAGTACTTAAGAAATTACCAGAATGCTGCCAGGAGCCTTGCCTACAAGCTGCTGCCTTTGAGAATGTTTGCAAGCATTTACAAGAGGAACCAGAATGCATGCCATCCCTTATGAATTTCTCAGTTTATGGGAAGGACAGAATTGTTAGGCGTCCTAGGGCTGTTAGACATGTCTAATAGTCTAACAGTTTTCTGCATATTTCTTAAGATTATTACTCAGATTTTGAAGCATTACAAAAGACGCAGCTTTCAGGGCGCTGATGTCAGGCTACACTTGATCTTGACAAGAGGCATTCTCAGTTAAAACTTTATAGCCCTCCTAATCCTCCAGTTCATTAATCCTTGCTAAATTTAGAAATCCTGACTTGGTGAGACATCATCAACCCACAGACGTGGTCCCACTTATGAATCATCTATCAATTCACTTACTCATTTAAGTCATGGGTCAGTATTATTTACTGAAATCTACTTTGTGCTGTAAGCACTGGATTGCATTCTACTCATGAGTCTATGGCGGATGCAAACACAGAAGCTTTGACCGAGTACCTCCAGCAGTGGGGAGGAGTAGCACCATCATTGCTCAGTCGTGTCCAGCTTTCTGTGACCCCACAGACTGTAACCTGTCAGGGTCCTCTGTCCGTGGGATTCTCCAAGCAACAAAACTGGAGTGGGTTGCCATTTCCTTCTCCAGAGGATCTTCCGCACCCAGGGATTGAACCTGGGTCTCCTGTGTTGCAGGCAAATTCTTGACCATCTGAGTTACGGGCAAGTCCAAGAACAAAGAAAGCTCCTTGGACAGTGAGGCAGGCTTCCCAGAGAAGGTAATAGCTACTCTAGGCCTTAAACAAGGAGGAGTCTATGAAAAGGAATACTGATACCTTTTTACACTGAGTTCTTTATCCTGCCAACCAGGCGTCTCCCTTGTCCTCAGGAAAAAAAGTTAATCAAAATCATGATTTGTAACAAGGCTTTGATCTTGGGTGTCAAGAAATTCCATCCCCCAAACATGTACCCCAATGTTCACTGCAGTGCTGTTTACAATAGGCAATCCACGGAAGCAGCCTAACTGTCTGTTGACAGAAGGATGAATGAAGATGCAGTATGCACACACAATGAAATATTACTCAGTCATCAAGAAGAGTGAAATATGGTCAAGTGTGGCGACACGGACGGACCTGGAAACAGTCACACCGAGTGAAGGAAGTCAGAGAAGCGGAGACATATGATCTCTCTCATTTGTGGAATCAGAAAAGACATACAAATGAACTTATTTGCAAAACAGAAAGAGACTCACAGAGGATGAACTTAGGGTAGACAGGAGGGAAGGATGGAGGAAGAGACAGGGAGTTTGAGGTGTTCAGGTACACAGTGTTATATTTAAAGTGGATAACCTAAAAGGACCTACTGTGTACCACAGGGAACTCTGCTCAGTGTTACGTGGCAGCCTGGATGGGAGGGGAGTTTGGGAGAGAATGGGTACATGCATATGTATGACTGATTCCTCTTGCTGTCCACCTGAAACTATCACAACATTGTTCACTGGCTATCCTCCAATACAAAATAAAGAAAATTAATTACAAACAATAAAATAAAGAAATCCCATCTCCAAAAAGTCCCTGTTAAAATGTGAAGGAGGCTGGCTCATTAACTCATTTGCCAGACTTGTAGTAACTCTGTTATATCACACAATTGATACAAGGTTCAGTTGAGAAGATATTTGGGAAATCCCATTCTTTGTCAATCGTAAAATACAGATCCCAGCAGTCGTGTGTGGCTGTGAGAGTTGGACTATAAAGAAAGCTGAGTGCTGAAGAATTGATGTTTTTGAACTGTGGTGTTGGAGAAGACTCTTGAGAGTCCCTTGGACTGCAAGGAGATACAACCAGTCCATCCCAAAGGAAATCAGTCCTGAACAGTCATTGGAAGGATGTTGAAGCTGAAACTCCAATATTTTGGCCACCTGACGTGAAGAACTGACTCACTGGAAAAGACCCCAATGCTGGGAAAGACTGAAGGCAGGAGGAGAAGGGGAAGAAAGAGGATGAGATGGTTGTATGGCATCACTGACTCTATGGACATGAATTTGAGTAAACTCCAGGAGTTGGTGATGGACAGGGAAGCCTGGCGTGCTGCAGTCCAGGGGTTGCAAAAAGTTGGACATGACTGAGTGGCTGAACTGAAAGTACACAGCAAGTGTTAGATATTTGCGATATACCACCATTGTTTTAGTAAAACCATTCTTACTGTAATAAGGATTATTTTATCAATTCTCTGGACTTTGGAAATATAACCTGGAATAAGTTGAGAAATACAACTAGATCTGAAATATTTTAATGTTCTGTCATAGTGGATACTTCCAAGAAGACTTATCAGGGAAAACTTTGTCTTAAGTTTTGTGCTTAAGACAAGCTTGTGTCTCTCTTTTGTGCTACCAGAGAGAAAATAATAAGCTAGAAATTAGATCTAGTTTAGAAATTACAACGACCTCCACCTGGGTTGGCCAGTGACTGGCTCAGCCATGCTCCCCTGTTTCCGCACTGAGGCTTTACCCTTTGTATGTCTCTACCCACATGGCACCTGCCACTCAAAAACTTCACCCAACAGCTGAGTGTAGACCAGACCTAGGGTGCCAACAAATTGGGGGTTCCCAGACTATTTCTGAAGGATGAGGTTTGATATTTCAACTAGAATAAAAATTAAATATTAAGACAAAAACTCCATTGCATTATCTTAGTCTTCATTTAGGAACGAATAATTGTTTCATTGTTCCCCTGTTGAAGGCTCCCGAAAGGCCTTCGATGCCCCACCTGGGCGTTTCAAAGCGCCTTCAGTTTCCCCCGGCCCTAAACGCCAGGACGGGCCTGGGACTCTGCAGACCGAGGGCAGGGTGGACGGCACGTTCTCTGAGCCTCTCCTGTGCCCTGAGGGCGACACAAGGGGCTGGACCGACAGGAAAGGATATTTGCAAACCCGAGGCTGCTCCTGGGCAACGCATCCAGGAGCTTCCTCCCTGTTAGGCCTCTCCCACCTTCAACTGTCCCACATTTAAAACTGGCCCAGCCTGCAGCCCTCCCGTCTTCCCCACACTGCGCAGGACCTACCCAGGGGCACCCAGAGTGTTTAAAGACCCCCTTTCCCACCTTTCTCCTGGTCCGAAGTCGCTCGCGCCGAGGTCCAGGACAGCGCATCAGCCGAGCCGCGCGTCGCCTAAATAAAGGGCCCACGCGCAGGTGAGCGGGCCCCGCCCCCCAGACGCACCTGCTCAGAGCGGGCGGGGGCGGGGCTTGATGCTGGGCTGGAGGCGTCCTGAAAAGCACACCCTGGCCAATAGTTCAGAGGAGGGGTTTCCCCTTTATGTTTCTGAGCTCATTGCAGCGTTCCTTAAGACCCCCACTCTCCTCGGGAGTTTCCCCAGCCGCCCGCTTTCCTGCTCCCGCAACTGCTCCTCACCTTCCCTGGCACAATTCTCCCAACTCCGGCCGTGGCTCGTGCCTCTATGCTTGCGTGTTTGCTCACTCGCTAAGTCGTGTCTCACATTTTGCAACCCCATGGACTGTAGCCCATCGGGCTCCTCTGTCCTTGGGAGTCTCCAGGCAAGAATAATGAAGTGGGTCGCCATTTCCTCCTCCAGGGGGGCTTCCTAACCTAGGCATTGAACCCATATCTCTTATATATTCTACGCTGGCTGGCGGGTTCTTTACCACTACGGTCACTTCCCAGGGAAGGAGATGGCGCCCCACTCCAGGACTCTTGCCCGGAAAGTCCCATGGACGGAGGAGCCTGGTAGGCTGCAGTCCATGGGGTTGCAAGGAGTCGGACGTGACCGAGCAACTTCATTTCTAATTTTCACTTTCATGCACTGGAGAAGGAAAGGGAAACCCACTCCAGTGTTCTTGCCTGGAGAATCCCAGGGACGGGGGAGCCTGGTGGGCTGCCGTCTATGGGGTCGCACAGAGTTGGACACGACTGAAGCGACTTAGCAACAGCAGCAGCAGCAAGACGAGCTATGCACGGCAAGTGTGTTCATTTTTACTGCCCTTCTGGGTCTTCATCTGAGGCCCAGGTAACCTGAGATGAAACAGCTGTCTCATTGCTAGACTGGGCTTCCCAGGTGGCGCTAGTGGTGAAGAACCCGCTTGCCAACGCAGGAGGCATGAGCCATGCGGATTCGATCCTGGTGTTGGGAAGACCTCCTGGAGGAGGGCATGGCAACCCACTCCAGTGTTCTTGCCTGGAGCCTCCCACAGAGAGACAGACAGTCCCTGCGGCTGCGAGGAGCTGGACTCGATGGAAGCGAGCAAGCCACGTGCTTGCATCTCTGAAGTAGTGGCCCGTGAGGGCAGGTGTTAGGTCTGCTGGAATGCACTCGGTAGGCCAACACACTATTTCTTGTACGTTACCAAACTCCGTTTAATCCAAATAAATGTAATTTTATCACATGGATGTGTTTGGCTAGTTTCTTCAAGAGAGAGGGACTGGAATTAATTTGTATTTCATTTCAAATGATTTAAAGTGGCTTTCACCAATTCAGATGACAATATCATATTTTACTTTCTAATTGAAAACAATATTGTCTTTATTCTCTTTTTTTTCCCCATGACAAGGCCTCCCGTTCTACCAAATGCTAAATAAGTTGACATAATTGGAATCTCCTCCAATCAGTGATTCTGGTCATTAAATGCTTCAGATAGTTAATTATTAAATTGATCATCCTTATCCCTCTTCAATTCAGAACATTTAAGTCCTATTACTGCAGATTCAGTAATTGAATCGAATGAGCACTCAGCAGTGAAGGGGTATCGAACTGAAATCCATGTTCGGTTCAGATCTCCAGGCAAGAGGACTTTTTTACTTCTGCCAGTGAAAAAATTAAATAACAATGCATTCAAAAGTAGCAAAGACTTTTAGAAAAACCTGAGTTTGAGTTCACATGGAGACCTCTATATCCTGTATCTCAGAGACTTAATCATTTTGGGAGCCTTATGAAAGAAACCTTAAGAGTTCAATGTAGTCAAACTTTTCCATGTGACAAAGTATTTTCAAATTAAACCTCTTGGCGGTTAGTATTTAGTTTTTTACCTTTGTGCAAAATTAAGCATCCCCAAATTATTCAAATGAAGAGTAATTTTTTTGGTTTTGCTTTTTTGGAAATAGGACTGGCCTGGCAAAATAAACTTTCTGAATGATCTCTGGGGAAGCTCACCTGGCAGGTACCTGTGGATATGTGGCCTGATGGTGAACGGCTTTCACTGTTGATTGGGTCACTGGATAAACTGACCTACGACATCACCAAATCCAGGCCTTGAGGTGCTGAATCGCAACAGGCTCTGGAAGCACCTCTGCTCTGGGGACTTTTACCAACATGTATACCTGTTTCCATTTGGTGTTTGCTTTATTTCAGCCTGAATAAACTTCAGTTTTGGGGGCCTGGAGCTCCAAAACATGCACCCCTCCGAGAGGTGCCTCTTAGAACTGGAAGAGGTGGATTTGAGAGCAGTTTTCAAGAAGTTGTCACCCAGCATATCAGGAGACCCTGTGGTTGGTTCCTGAAGTGGCTGTCCCCAGGCAGGACTACCAAAGAGATTTGATGGATGTTCCCAGGTTCCTGGAATCACATAAAGCAAAGCCTGGGCACCAGATCACAGAAGCATGGGCTTAAATTGAAAACATGCATTTTTGTCATTGCTTTTATTGGTGCACAGCAATAAAAAGCTGCACTTTTGCTGGGAGCGAGTTGAAATGTGAAAGGTCAGATTCACTCCAGAATTAAGGAAGTTTCATGCTTTGAATCATACCCCTGTCTAGCATAAGACCAGGTAAACTGGCTAGCTGATCATCATCAAAAGGATGACTTAAACCGAGACACGAGGATCAGTCTTTCAGGATGGTGATGGTCATGGGTGATTGTGATTCCTTAAGAAAAGAGGTTTAGGGATGATCCTAAAAGACTGGGTTAAAAAAAAGTCATCACTGCAAAGTAAAACTTTTTTTTCCCATTCTTATCATCAGTTGTTTGGGGGACTGAGGCTTTTGATTTATTTTCTGACAATTTTATTGAGAACATACAGGTTGTCTGTCCAGTTCGTGTCAGTCTTACAGACGAAGTGATCTCTCCAGCTGGATGGGGCTGCCATCTCAGGGGTGATTCAGAGACATGACAACATGAAAAGGTAATCTTTTTTGCACAAAATCTGCTTATTTTAGAGATACATCATAAGATGGGTGGGAAGGGGGTTGGGGGCAGTTATCCCCGGGGTTGGCTTGGCAGATAGAGTAGGAGATGGGAGGAAACGGCACCCGTGCGTGTCCCCTTGACACTCTGCCTTATCTGAGTGATTGTAGGAGACGCCACACCTGCTGTGCTCACTAGCAGTTAGTGTTTTCATGAGTAACTACTGCAATACACCTGTGAGTCAGAGGGACGAGTACTGTTTTTCAGGCTAAATTCATGTCACCTGGATGGGGCAGACTAGAAACTTAAAACCTATTAATATGTTTCTTGGTCTCCAAAGGCTCTTAAGGTAAGGATAAAAGTTCCTCTTTCAAAGAGCTGTCCTAAGGTTTCAGTGAGATGTGATGCACAGAATGCAGCTGACTGAGTCCTGGTCCTTACCAGGAGCCCCCCCTGCCACCCAAAGGGCCCCTTGTTGTCACTGTAATAACGGAAATGCTCCTTACTGCAATGCCTTTCGGTTCTACCTCTAGGTACTGGGACAATTTCTCTTCCACGACTGCAGCTAATACTGGTGGGTAATGATAATAATTATGGTACCGAGGGCCAGACTCTGGGACCACACCGTCCTCCGTCTCAGATGCCGGCCTGTTAAGCAGTGGCCACTTAGGAAGTAAACTAGGGCAGGCGCCACGGCCGGTTTAAGTTATGGTTGTTTGTCATTTCCTGCTTCCCTTTGCACTGCGCCTCCGGGAGCAGCGTGAGAGGCCCGTTGCAGGAGCCTTCCTGTCCCTCCTCGTAAACACGCCCCAGATGTGGCTCTGGCTACCCGGTCAGGGTTCGCCCAGGGCAGGAAGCGGGAGGGCCGTGTCCACTCTTCACCCAGGCCTCCAGGGCTGCAGATGCCTGTGATGGGGGGACGGGCACCCTCAGCCGGTCCTGGGGCTGGGATCCAATGGATCCTCATTGCCTCTCCCACTCTGAGGGGACTCAGCATCCATGTGTCATCTTTTGCTAATATTGGACTAACGACTGTCACTCTGCAGATGAATACTAAATGGCTCACCTGTTCCTGGGAAGTAGTTTCCGAAGCAGAGTCCCGCCTCCTGCCACATTCCTGGTTTGTCTTGGTGTGGACAGGTGTGTCTCAGTCATCGACCACTGTGTGGCAAATCAACCTGAAACTTAGTGACTTCAAACAACGACTTATGATTTCTCTTTGATTCTGTGGCTTGATGGGGTGGTTGCTCTGCTGGTCTCACGGGGTCACCATGTGGCTGCATCCAGCAGGCAAGGCGGCTGGGAGCCTGGCAGAACCGAGCCTGTTTCCAGGTGGTATGTTCACTCCAGATTTCACAGCATGGAAGTCTCAGTACCACCATCTAAGAGAAGGGAAAAAAACCCTTGCAAGCCTCTTGAACATAGAATCATTTTCATGAGACCTCAGATGCTGTTGATCAAAGAAAACCAAAAAGCCAGCCCTGACCCAAGGGATGGCAAGCAGACCCATCTCTTGAAGGGAGCAGTGGCGATGTTATAATGCAAACAAGCTCAGGAGGAATTGTCTCCACCATCACTGAAACCAAACAAACACAAACTGCAAAAGTACACGTGATGTGAAAGTTGCATCTTTTGCAAATATTTTCTCTCATTTCATGTTTTTTTTTTAATTTTGTTTATGGTTTGCTTTGCTTTCCAAAAGCTTTTAGGTTTGATTATATCCCATTTGCTTATTTTTGTTTTTATTTTGATTAAGCTAGGATGTGGAGCCAAAAAATATTGCTATGATTTATGTCAAAGAGAGTTTTCTGTACGTTTTCTTCTAAGAGTTTATCATATACAGCCTTACATTAGGTCTTTAATCCATTCTGAGCTTATCTTTTTCCATGGTGTCACAGGATGTTCTAATTTTATTCTTTTACATGTCGCTGTCCAGTTTTCCCGGCACCACTACGGACTGTCTTTTCTCCACTGTATATCCTTGCCTTCTTTGTTGTAGATTAATTGACCGTAGGTGCATGGGTTATTTCTGGGCTTTCTAGTCTGTTCCATTGACCTATGTTTCTGTTTTTGTGGCAGCACCATACTGTTTTGATGCCCATAGCTTTGTAGTTTAGCCTGAAGTCAGGGAGCGTGATTGCTCCAGCTGTTCTTCTTTCTCAAGATTGTTTTTACTATGCAGTGTTTTTTTTGTTTGTTTCCATGCAAATTTTAAAGTTATTTGTTCTAGTTCTAGGATTAATTTACAAAACAAAAAATTGCTCATACAGCTTAATTAAAAAAAAATAAAAAACACAAAGCCAGCAACCCAATTTAAAAAGTGGACAGAATGCATAAACAGAAATTCCTCCAAAGAAGACACAGATGGCCAACAGGCATGTGAAAAGATGCTCAGTGCTGCTAGCTATCAGAGAGATGCAAACTGAAATGGCAGTGAGGCAGCACTTCACAGCAGTCAGAATGGCCATCATTACAAAGCTCACAGACAGCAGATCCCGGATAGGGTCTCTCGTACACGGTTGGTGGGACGATAAACTGGTGCCTTGCTGTGGAGAACAGCATAGAGGTTAATTCAAAAGCTAAAAATAGGGTTGCCGTATGATCCAGAAATCCCACTCGTGGGCATTTATCTGGAGAAAACTCTAATTCAAAAAGATACATGCACACCAGTGTTCATTACAGCACTGTTTACAATAACCAAGACATGGAAGCAACCTGAATGTCCATGACAGATGAATGGATAAAGAAAATATGCTGCATATATATAATGAAATACTACTCAGCTATAAAGACAAGGAAATAATAGCATTTGCAGCGACATGGATGGACCTAGAAATTATCACACTAAGTGAAGCCAGACAGAGAAAGAGCACCATCATATGATGTCGCTTATGTGTGGAATCTTATCACACAAATTAACTTATTTTCAAAACAGAAATAGACCCACCTACATAGAAAACAAATCTGTGGTTACCAAAGTAGATAGAGCTGGGGGAAAGATAAACTAGGAGGCTGGGGTTAACATATACACACTACTATAAAGAGAATCAACAGTAGGACATATTTTATAGTGCTGGGCACTATATCTGCTGCTAAGTCGCTTCAGTCGTGTCTGACTCTGTGTGACCCCATAGGCGGCAGCCCACCAGGCTCCCCCGTCCCTGGGATTCTCCAGGCAAGAACACTGGAGTGGGTTGCCATTTCCTTCTCCAGTGCATGAAAGGGAAAAGTGAAAGTGAAGTCGCTCAGTCATGTCTGACTCTTAGTGACCCCGTAGACTGCAGCCCACCAGGCTCCTCCATCCAGGGGATTTGCCAGGCAAGAGTACTGGAGTGGGGTGCCATTGCCTTCTCTGGGGAACTATATTTAATATCTTATAATAACCCATAGTGGAAAAGAATCTGAAAAACTATATATATATAGTGGCTCAGCAGTAAAGAAATCTGCCTGCCAGTGCAGGAGATATGGGTTTGATCCCTGGGTCTTAGAAAAGGAAATGGCAACCCACTCCAGTATTCTTGTCTGGAGAATCCCATGGACAGAGGAGCCTGGTGGGCTATAGTCTGTGAGGCTGCAAAAGAGTTAGACACAACTTAGTGACTAAACAACAACAACATATCTATATGCGCACACATGCATATATATATGTGTATATATTATGTCTGTATGTATACATAACATCGGAATCACTTTGCTGTATACCTGAAACAACACTGTAAATTAACTATACTTCTATTAAAAAAGGTTAATTACATAAAAAGTTGCACCAACATTGGTGATGCAAATGCTAGACTTTTCTACTTAAGATGAGGTTTTGCTGATGTATGACAGAAATCAAACCAATATTGTACAGCAATTATCCTTCAATTAAGAATAAATGTTAAAAAACTTCAAAAGGCAAAAATAAAAAAAGATGGGACTCATTTTGTTAAAGAGAGTTCAGCACAAATCCTCCACAGGACTAACATGGCAGCATGCTCACAGAAGACACTGTGTGTTCAGCTTGCTCAGACGCAGCTCTGACTTGCTGGGCTGGTCAGTGAGTAACTCCCTGTGTGTTTGGTGCATCCACATGGAATTTTTTTTTTATTCATGCCTGCATTCACATATGTGTATATATACGAGAGCATACTCCAATGGAAAGCCCTGAACTAGGCTCTGGAAGAGAGTGAACAGCCAGATTACTTAGACGTCTTTTCCAGACTTGAAACATTACCGTCAATGGCCACTGTTTTCTTCTTACCTGTCCAACTTCTCCTCTGTGATTTTTTTCAGTTTGTAGTTTTCTAAAGTGAAAGTGAAAGTTGGTCTGTCGTGTCTGACTCCTTGTGACCCCATGGACTGTAGCCCGCCAGCCTCCTCTGTCCATGGGATTCTCCAGGCAGGAATACTGGAGTGGGCCAGTCATCCCGTTTTCCAGGGGGTCTTCCCTACCCAGGGATCAAACCCAAGTGTCCTGCATTGTAGGCGGATTCTTTACCATTTGAGCCACCAGGGAAGCCTGTAGCATTTTAAAGTCAGCTGTACTTTTTCCTTTAAGCAAGAGCTCTGTCTGTCCTTCCCACATAAGCCTCTGTTGAGAAGTTGTAACTCTGATGGCATGTAAACATAAAGAGAAAATCTTCTGGAAAACTCCAAACGCAGATACCCAGAGACACCATCTTCTTGGACAAACACTTAAAACAATATTTAAAACAGAAGGAAAGCCAAAGATTAAGACATTAATAGCTACAGAGCTACGACGGGTTAGTGGCTGGGACGTCCAATGACAAGTCACATAAATCTTAGGCACTTTGGGATTTTGCTGGTGGCAGGTACAGACAATACTCATTCATTATTTGTTCACTTATGCAGAAAATATTGTGATTTTATTGTTCGCTAGGCCTGTTCTAGGTGAGAGATTTTTCAGTGGAATAAAAAAGAGAGCAAAGTTCTTGTCCCACGTCCTCAGAGACCATGTGACTTGTCAGGGAAGGATAAATGGTACAGAAAAAACAAAGCGGCAGCTGGGCAGATGAGGGGAAGATAGCGAAGACAGAAATGGGCTGAGATGGCAGCATGAGCGGGAAGTCAGGATGGGATGCTGTCCCGCTGGGTGGCCAGGCTTTCAAGAAAGGAGTGACGGTTATTTCAGAGGCGGTAAAGTCTGAGGATGGGCCGCTGTGTTTGGCAATGTGGTCACCGGTGACCCTGATATGAGCTCATCCTTGGGGTGGGGCAAGGAAAAGCCAGATCAGTTTGATTTCAAAGGAATGGGAAGAGAGGAAGGAGAGGAAGAGAAATATTAAACCCCTTTATGGGTGTGTTGCTGAAAGGTGTACTAAGGAGTGGGATGGTAATTAGAGGAAGATGGGGCCACAGCGGGTAATTCTATGTGACAGAAAAATAGCGACACGTTTGTTGCTGTTGGAGAGGATCTGGTATGGGGGGAAGTTGACGGTGCTCAAGGGGGAGGGCAGCGATGGCCTTGAGCAGCTGGCGAGCATGGCTTGCTACCAAACATACATAAGAAGTCATGTTATTAATTTCTTGAGCATATATCCAAATATATAAGTATATATTTAAAATTTGTATTTATATGCTACTTCTTTTTTTTACATTATACAAAAGGTTTTATTTATTTATTTAATTGGAGGGTAATGGCTTTACAGTGTTGCCTCGGTTTCTGCCACACAGCATCATGACTCGGTTATAGGTACGTCTCCTCCCTCTTGAACCTCCCCCCTCCCCCTGCAACCCCGTCCCACCCTCTAGGCTGAGCTCCAGGTTGAGCGCCTTTGCGCCTTGCATCATGCAGGAAGTTTCTGCTGCATACGGTATGCATAGGTCTCAGTGCTCCTCTCTCAGTTCGCCCCACCCTCTCCCCCCCGCTGTGGCCTTAAGTCTGTTCTCTATGTCTGAGCTGCTATTCCCCCCCCTGCAAATAGGTTCCTCAGTACCATTTTTCTAGATTCCTTATATATGCATTAATGTATGGTACTTGTCTCTTTTTGACTTACTTCAGTCCATAAGTGGAGAAGGAAATGGCAGCCCACTCCAGTGTTCTTGTCTGGAGAATCCCAGGGATGGGGGAGCCTGGTGGGCTGCCGTCTATGGGGTCCCACAGAGTCGGACACGACTGAAGTGACTTAGCAGCAATCCGTAAGGCTTTAGGTCCATCCACCTCACTAGAACTGACTCACATTCACTCCTGTTTATGGCTGAGTAATATTCCATTGTATATATGCATCACAACTTCTTTATCCACTCATCTGTCAGTGGTGATCTAGGTTGCTTCCGTGTCCTGGCTATTGTAGCTAGTGCTGCAATGAACATTGGGGTACATGTGTCTTTTTCAGTTATGGTTTCCTCAGGGTACACGCCCAGTAGTGGGATTATGGTAGTTTTATTCCTAGTTTGTAAAGAAATCTCCACGCTGTTCTCCATAGAGTCTGTATCAATTTACATTTCCACCAAAAGGGCAAGAGAGTTCCCTTTCTCCACATCCTCTGTAGCATAGATACATTTCACAACATATAAAATTCTAATTAAATCTTCAGAGGGAAAAAAATACATAAATATAAGGCTATTTTCTCTCCATATCCCACAGACAGTCTTACATGCTCCTTTTTAAAATGTTAAATTCTTTTGTTTCATGTATTTATATACCTTACTTGTAGATTTCTATTCCATTTTGTTCCACACAGTCATTTTAAAACTACTTAACCTAATTTCATTCTCACTGACATTTCCCCCATACATTCTCAAGTTTATTTTAAAATATATCTTTCTATATTTTGCACACAAACATGCCACCTACATTCCTTGAAGTGTGTGTACGGTACTTGAAGGTTCTTACCTTCAGACAAGGTCACGTCTGACACTGATTCATCAAAAAGCAGTTGAAAGGAAAGAGCTTGGTCTTTTAGGTCAGAGAATCCCAGTGTTCCTTTTATCTTGCTTTTCTGTCTCAGGAAGTGTTTTGACCTTAAGCAGCACCTTATAAAGAGCAAGGTCTTTAAATGTAATGCTAGAGGTGGGTTAGTTCAAAGGTTCTTCAAATGCTCCTGGAGGTTACCTTTGTTACATGTAATGTCAAATAAGCAAAAAATACTCAGAAAGAGGAACAGCCACATTTCACTTTTTATTTGTGGACGTTGGATTGCTTTTTAACCACAGGTTATTCCCATGACTTTCTCGAATCCATGATTGAAGGACAAACCATATGCATCTTTGCATTGATACAAACTAAAACCTTTCACCACCTGATAGGAAGTGAGGAAGGTACCAACTTTTTCTGTAGTTTCTGTGTGAAATGATGCAGTTTCCAATGAATGGGCAAACTAAAAACATGTCCCCGGGTTGCAAAGAGTAAAGATGGTAGACATCAGGCACTGGAGCTTTTCCCAGAAGACACGCCCTTTGGCAGGCATTTTTGCTAAATTATGAGGCTGAAACTATTGGCACAAGAAACATCATTCTGTGATTGGCTAATATAATACAACAAAACAATGATTTCAACCTGAACCACTATGAATGTCTGTGCGGTGGTCAAGGGAGTTCTTCCTTCAGTTTCAGCACGGTCCTGGTCATGAATTGATGTTTCCAGGTGTGTCAGAAGAACTCTCGGGGGCAACCGTCTCGTTCACAAGGCCCGGGTCTCTTCCTCCAGGGGCAGGGCGGACCTAGATCAGCCTCTCCATTGCAGGGGCATCCATCACACTCCACATCTCCACACGAGAGCCGTCCTTTTCCTGACGGCTCGGGCTGTAGGAACCCTGGGTTGCCCTTTTGTTGGAGGCAAGAACAGAAGCCACCACTGCCAGAAAGAGGATCAGCAACAAGGCTAACGTCACCGAACCAATGGCGGCGAACGCGTCCGACAGCAAGTCATCTGCCAACTGTGAGGATGGAGATAATTGTGATGTGAGTTACAGAGCAAAGGAGAACGGCCAGGACAAGCAACTACTCTGGAATGAAAGTCAAGCAGAGCACGGGTGCCACCCTGTGCCTGAGAAAGACTAGATACGGAGGGACATTCAGGGGTTCTTATCCCAGATCACGAGGATGGGACCATGTCTCCAGTGCTTAAGGTCTGGAGTCAGGAAGTAAGGCACAACATCTCCTGTGTTTACCTTGTGTCTCAGTCTCAGTGACTGAGATCATTCATCTCAAGGCCAAAGGCTGAACCCACACGTAGCCCTGCATGCACGCTCAGTCGCGTCCGACTCTTTGCTACCTCACGGACTGTAGCCCACCAGACTCCTCTCTCCATGGGATTTCCCAGGCAAGGAGACTGGAGTGGGTTGCTATTTCCTCCTCCAGGAGATCTTACTGACTCAGGGATCAAACCTGTGTCTCCTGGGTCTCCTGCACTGCAGGTGGATTCTTTACCACCGCACCACCTGGGAAGCCCAAACCCACATGTATATTTGTAAAATAGTTTTCCAACTACAGGATCCGAATGTACAGTCTTTAGACTCCCGTGCAAAAAGTTCTGATTTTGCACTGAAAGAATGGTTGTTTTACAGCCTTTCTCGGGAAATGAGCAAATTAAATCAGTTGGGCCTCATGGCAAAGATCCAAGACAAAGGTTGGGCTGCAAGGCTCTGGTTTCCACACTCCCCACTTTGATTTGGATTCGATGTGACAATTGAACAGTTGTGAACACAGTCGTGCTCCGTGTGGAGCCAGACCTCGAGAAACAGGAAACTGGAGGAAGAGCCCCTCTTGGGGGAGCTGGGTCCAGGACTCCTAAGGGTGGGCCTTGGACAGAGGGGTCTCTCTGATGTTGACTGCAACGTGTTTGCCAAGCACTTCTTGTCAATGGGTAAAAGACACTGACTGGGTTGCACAGAAATATTAAAGACAAGACACACTTGCTATTTGAATTTTTAACAGGCTTGCAAATAAATATTTCTGTCAGGGTAAATAAAGCAGCAGTAGACCGCCTTCTCATTTAGCTTTCCCTGGGACCCATCCCGTCCCCCGACCAAGTTACGACTAGAAATGTAATCTCTGCTACTGTAACATCCTAGGGAACTTTCAACACTTTGGCTTTCCTTTGTGCGTGTGTGTGTGTGTGTGTGTGTGTGTGTGTGTGTGTGTTTGTTGTTCTTCACTGTGCTTTGGTTTAAGTTATTATATGGTTAATATATTCCTATGATACTGTGTTTGTTCATAATACTGTCTTGTATTCACTTGTTCAAATGTGGTTCATTAGTTTCTTCAATCAACAATATTTATTGACTGACTTGCTATAAACATTGAACTGAGTGAGGAAATAAAAATCAAAGGTAAGCCAACGTTTGATATCTGGAGCTGAGATTGTGGACATGGGCAAATGGAGGACACACGCAAGCACACACATAGACAATCATCCTATATCTTACACACGTGTTAGGGTAACACCATAAATGATGTACACGGGGTGTGGCTAGAGTAATAGTGGAGCGATGCATGTGATTACCTTTGGAAGGGTAAATGAGCTTTCAAATATTTCAGGCAGGAAATTCTACTTGGGTGAAACAACTTGAAATAAAAAGGGCAAGAGTATACAAAAGTCCTTAAGCGTTTGGAGAAACAGGAAGAAATCTGATGTGACCAAAGGTATTGTCCATGAATGTGTACATTTGAGTGGTAAAGGATTTAAAGAGTTGGTGAGAGATGGGACTTGGATGAATCTTAACCAGAAATCTGAAAGCCACACTAAAATTCAGTCTTGGTCCTGACGTCACTGGGAGCCTGGGAAGGTGTTTGAGTAAGAGCATAATATGATCAGATCTGTGGAGGGTGATGGGCGTGAAGGTGGGGCTGGAGATAGAGGAAATAGGAGTTTATTGTATTTGTCGAGATGAGATAATTTGGGTCTAAGTTTACCAGTGGAGTGAGACTCTCTCCAGGCAAGAATACTGGAGTGGCTTGCCATCCCCTTCTCCAGGGGATCTTCCCAACCCAGGGATCGAACCCGTTTTCTGCATTTCAGGCAAATTCTTTACCCCCTGTGCCACCAGGAAATCCCACATTCACTGGGAGGAGATACACAGGAGCAGAAACAGGAAGACTCTGGTTCAGGTTGGGGAAGGCGAGTGTCAGTTTCCTGGACAACGTTCAGGTGCGCGGTGCTATTAGAGAGAAAGAAAGAACTGCTCCCTTCTCTCCACATTATTGTCTAAAATTCTGGGTATCAGCAGCTTTCCCAGTTACTGGAGAAAATCAAGCAGAGTTTGACCGAAATCAGTTACTCTTGAGAAAAATCATTCACCTCAACTCGAGGGCCCGTCCTCTGGCCACTGGGTGTGGCAGTGACATCCTTTATCAGGGACAATGACCGTGGACTTGAAAAGAACTGGAGACACGGCCTTGAAAGCTCAAGAGTCTGGGACTCAGAAGGGCAGATGGAGCCTCCGGTGTTCTCTGGGGGACCTCTCCATCATGCAACACTCTCATTCCTAGCTGCTGAATTCTCCTAATCTTGCCAGTAAGTGGCATGGTCTCTGGGAGTTAATGGCTCTTCTGCTGGTGAGGGAGTTGGGAGTGGAGAAAGGAGAAAGGAGAAATCACTGGGTTTGCCTCTGTTTCCTCACCTTTTCTAGCCTCTTCCCACTTGGCCCGAGAGGGACGGCATGGGGGAAGCTGATGCCGCCCAGACCCTCTCACCTGCCACCCTGCAGCCAGAGGGAGGGGGCATGGCAGGTGTAGATGCTGAGCTCTCACTGGAACCCCAGTTCTGAAAGAACCAGAGGACTGGTCTGCTCCACTCATCTCAGTACCTGCAGGGAGCCAAGGCTCTTCTCCATACAGGCTCTGGGCTCTCAGCAACATGCACAGTGCAAGGGCCAGCTCTGGGCTGGGAGCAGTCCCCGGTCTAACCCGCCAGCAATGTGTAGAGTGGGAAGGCTCAGCCTGTCCCTGCAGGGCCCTGCACTTGATCCAGCGCCCTGCACCCCGCCAGTGTGATCAGCACGTCCTTCCCCACTGGAGACTCAGGTTTATCACCTGCGACACTGGATCCAAGTGTTGACACCTAGGGACCAGGGTCAGGAGACGCAATGGATACAAAAGCCAAAAAGAGAGTCCCTGAGGAGGTGCTCAGCACATGAGGACGTGAACCGCAGTGAAGGCGCCGCGTGCCCCCTCCCTGACTTGACTTCACTCTGAAAGATGAACGGGAACTCCCTTGATGCCTCGGGGTGCGACCCGGGAGCCGACCTACAAACCGAAGATTGCAATTCCGAGCTCCAGATAGAGCGCTGGCTGAAACAGCTGGCCCAACCAAATCAGATAAGACTCATCACTAAACTCTGGAAGGGAGCTGCGGGTGTCGGGGTTTGAAACCACCTCTGGGAGGCCCTTTGCTTTTGAATTCCCATGGTGGAAAGACCTTATTAGCTCTGCTATTCTTCAGCTGGGCTTAAAATACACAGCCCCGGAATGGATCCTTTGATAAGGGAAACTGCTGGGACACAGGAACTGACAAGGCCGCCAAGTGCGGACCGTCCTGGAAAACAGCGGGAGTGCCAGGCCAGGCCTGTTTCGGTGGGTTGTGCTTCTAACGCTGTGCTTTTGAATAACCTTTCTCAGAAAAGACAGAGTCCAAGCTAACTAAAACTTTCATGTAAAATTACTTTTCACATGGCTTACGCCGCAACCTGTACTGTTATGCTAACATCCTGTTTATGAAATGTACATCCTCTTTATGAAATGTACGAAATGTACATCTTTATATGAAATGTACATTTTATATGTGATCACATTAAACAGTGATGAGCTGAACTTCCTATCTGCAGAATAAAATAAATCAGTGTTTCATTTTTTCCCCTGTAGAAGATTCGTTCTGAATCCCTGACTGGTTGTGGCTGAATGAGACCCAAGGAAGGGCGCACGCTGGCATTCTGAGAGAAACGGCCAAAGCTTCCTTTGAACCGTCTTGCCCGGGGCTAGGCTGAAACACACTGGAAGCATCAGAAGCTTTTTCCCTGAAATTCCAAGAGGAATTCTAACTGTGACTCTTCTGAGGGGAGGCTGCAAACAGAATGTGCTCGCTAAACAACTGGAAGTGGGTTTGAACCCAGTTTTGCCATTGTATCCTCTGTGCGTCTCTGCTATTGGCCCACCTGTGAAGCAGGGGTGACAGTTGCGTGTCTGAGACTCGCTCCATGGCATAGAAAACATCCAGGTGTGCAGAGCTTCTCCGAGGGCAGGCCCAGAAGGGAGCTCAGTCCTGTGGTCACCCGTTTTTCACTCCCCAGACGGAACCTTCCCGGCTGCTTTCCCAGGTCCTGCCTGGGTGTCGGATCACCCATCAGATGCCTGCACTCTGGTGCCGTGTCAGGACGCAGTGCCCAGCCTAGGAGCCGGGGGTGGGGCGGGCGCTGCCCTGGAGCTGGCCGGGTCCCAAGCCGTCCGGCCAGTGGAGCCCACTGCCCCCTGGCTAGCTGACTGCTGGACGGTTCATCTGACTCTGAAAACACGGGATGAACTGGCTTGTCTGCAAAGGAAAAGAAACAAGACCGCTTCTGTCCTCAGCCCCAGAATCCACTTGTCATAATATTTAGGGCCAATATGGAAAAATGTGAAAACAATAAACACAGCGGAAGGAGCCTGGAAAAAAACGGGATATTTTCAGAAAGTTGACCTCCTCTTTCCAAGTGAAAGGTGGTGAAGATGTTAGAGCTCTGACTCGAAGTGAGGAAAGCTAGGACTTAGGCTGGGGTTACCCACATAGGTGCATGTTCTTCTCAAGTACGTTTGTGGTTGAAAAAAAGGAGAAATGATGGGACTTAGAAATTGGCTCCTGAAAAACACTAGGGTAGAGTGAATTCCCCAAATCCTTCTTAGAATTCAGTCTATATGTCAGCTGTGTGGAAATACGTGGAAAATGATGAGTAAAAATGTTCAGATGCTTATGGGTTACATTTCAGCTTCCTTGTGTGAGTTTCTGAAATGTGTCTGTGCGCGTGCACACGTGTGCACGCGCGCGCGCGTGTGTGTGTGTGTAGTGTTACGGAAGTACATAATGATACATCAGGTGCTATCATGACCATTATTAATTAATGTGAAAAACACTTTAAGGATGCTATGTTTTTTACAAAGCCGGTTATAATATTTACCTTCCTTCTATGTATCTAAAGTGAAACAGGACATCTCCTTAATTCTCACAGTTCAAATTTAAAAAAAAACGAAGAGAGGGTGCAGTCCTTGTGAATTACTATTGTGACAAGTAGGTCTTCTATTTGGTGGATTGTAAAACCCTCCCACACAGACCTGGGTCCTTGAACTATCTCTTATCAGTGAATTGCTAGAAACAGCCGTTTCCATAGTAATACTGAATATGTGCCAGAACTCTGTTTTTAAAATGAATATTGCTGCAGTGGCCAATTTTCAACCACAGATACACTGTCCACTTTACAGTTATAAGGGTGGGGGAACAGGGGACCGAGAGGCCGAAAGCGGGGCCTGGGCAGTGTCCAGGCCCAGGGAGTGGACCACACAGAAGGGCTCCCGTCACCTTGTAAAAGGCTCAGGACTAGGGAGGGTGGCGGCCACACAGCGGGGGACCCCCTCCAGGCAGCCCCCAGCCACCGGCTCCAGGGGACCCTCGGGGGCACCTGAGCTGAAGCCAAGGGCATCTTCTCCTTGGCGCCCCCATCTTCATCTGCTGCTTCTCCCAGAAAACACATAGGCTCTCGGAGGAATCAATAGAGTCTTCCAAACCAATTCTCACCAAGTAATTACAGTCCCTCACACCTCCACGGGGTGGGACGGGGCGGCCTCTCAACAGCCTGGGATGGGCACATGGAGCCACATGAGGGGGTTCAGGGCTCCACCACCCTGGGCGAGCTGCTCTGGGGAACTTCAGACGTGACTTCCACGTTAGGCCCTGTCGAAGATGCTGGAATAGCTCCTGTGGAAGTCTGGTGTGGGTCCACGGCTGACGGGGCTTCCCAGATGGCGTTAGTGGTGAAGAGCATGCCTGCCGATGCAGGAGACGGGAGAGATGCAGGTTCAGTCCCTGGGTCGGGAAGATCCCCTGGAGGAGGGCACGGCAACCCACTCCAGTGTCCTTGTCTGGAGCATCCCATGGGCAGAGGAGCTTGGCGGGCTGCAGTCCACAGGGTCGCACAGAGTCAGCCGCGACCGAGCGTCTAAGCACAGCACACCTGACACTGAGAGCTGAGGGGTGCTGTAAAGGGACACAGTTATTCCAGCCCTCAGCAAACGGTCCTTGAACACATCCTCTGAGTGAGCCCAGCGGCACCTGGGGTTTGGTGGGGAGCCGGCAGGCCCCGCCCCGTCCATCCAGGGCTGGGTCTGGAATCCTCCCGATGTCCCCCAGGCTCTTTCCGATGAGGATGCCAGATTTTCAGCAGGACTGATGCAGCTAGGAGTCTGGAGACCTTTGCTTTCATATTTCTCTCTCCTTGAGCAGGTGGTCTCAGTGATATGATTGTTTTCCTTGGAACACAAGGCCTTGTGAGTAAAACTTCTCTTTCTCTTTGCCTCATACCAGAACCAAATCCCAGTGGCCCCACCTCGGGTTTCATGATATTGCTGCAAATTTGCTGCGTGCAGATAATCGCGGCCCTTTCTCGGGTCGGGGAAAGGGGTCACCAGATGCTGCAGGCAAGGAAACGTCTAGCTGGTAGGTGGGGATCGCTGCTTCCTGTTGCCTTCGCTGGTTGCCCTCGTCGACTGCTGCCAGCTTCATCTCTCCCCGGCACGTCATGCCCTGTGACACCTACACAGGTCAGGGGTGTCCGCCCTCCGAGTGTGGAGGCTCCATCACGGGGCAGCCCCATCCTTCTGCCTCCCCGGCACCTGAACTGGCCTGGGTCCCCCCCGGGACCCCATGGCGAGCACCACTGGGCAGAAGGGCTTGCCTGTCACACAGAGCTTCCCTCCCGGGATTCCTGCAGGAGGACATCCTCAGCCTGTGTCCCACGGAGTACGAGGCAGCCGCTCTCTGACTCTGCTGAAGGGTGGGTGCACCTCGGAGGGGCAGCGGGCAGACCTGAGGGGGCATATCGGGAACCACGTGGTCAAGGGGTGAAGGGGCCGTGAAGACACTTGCTGACTCTTCCTTTCTGCGGAATCAACCACAAACGACTCGTCTGCTTCCAGCTTCTCCTGTCCCTGGAGCCCAGACGGGAAAGTCATCAGGCAGAGCAACTAAGTCCAGGCACCACAGCTACTGAGCTGGGCTCTGGAGTCCGTGCTCTATGACGAGAGCGGCCACCGCAGTGAGACGCCCCCACGCCGCGAGGAAGAGCAGCCTCCCTCCTCGCGGCTGGAGGAGCCCACGCTCAATAGCGAAGTCGCAGCCCAGCCAAAAATAAATTAACAAATGCTTTTTATAAGCCTCTTTTTTAAAAATTTGCTTCCATTTCCTGATCAAGGTCATCATCAGCTGCAGCCTCACTAGCACCTTGCTCTCCAGCAAAGTAACCTTCTTGACCAACCGTTTTGAATAGGAAACTCCTCCCCGACCCCTTCTGCAGACCCCTCCTCTATTCAGAGCACCCTTGGGCTCGGCTGCCCTCTGCATTGCCCCTGAGAACCCTTTGGGCCCCCCCTCCAGGGGTCTGTGTCTCTGTCAGCAGAGCCTGGGGCTTCAGCAGCGTTGAGACCTGCAACCCTGCCTATCCAGCATGACCTGCCCCGTGCACTTGAACATGCTGCCCTGATCACGAAGGGTTAGGCCCCCTTCACCCCTCCCCTCTGAACTGCAAGGATGGGAATCCGTTTCCTCTGAAACTTTCCAACATGCAAAGTGCAGTGCTTCGCAGAGTGGCCGATCAATCGTTCCCAACTTGTAGTGTTCATGGCTCCATTTGACACGTCGATTCCACCCTTTCCAGCGGTGGGGAGACCTCTCTACAGCGTGGAGCTCTGCTGATGGGGACCTCTGTGCACGCGGCTGCTCGTGCACTCATTCACGCACTCCTGTGTGGTTACTGAAAGCTTTCACCGTCGCAGGCGGTTCACTGGTTCCTGACACACGGAACCCAAAGGTGCGGGCGCCGTCTTGCTAGAGAGGACCGTGGAGCAGTGGTACCGGGCGGGGCGGCCCCACTGACCACCGCAGTTCCCGTGGCGGGGGCGGCGGGGGGGTGCTCCGGTAGAGGCCGGCGCCAAGGAAAGGGAAAGGGGGGAGAAGGTGGACTTCCTGACATCTCCCCAGTTTTCTTAAGGGGAGCTGCGAGGAGACGAGGTAAGGAAAGGCGCCGGAAGCAGAAAGAGAGAGAGATCCTTCGAGAGAGGGAGAGCAGGGGCCAGCCTCTCCTGCTTGCCCGCGAGGCTGCTGGGGGGCGTGCCTCTTGCTTCTGTCGAGCCCCGCACGAGAGAAGCAGCAGTCACGTGGCAGGAAGATGTCACCCAGCCTGGGCGTGGAACCCAACCCGAGTCTGCTCCAGGAAGCCTCTCTCCCCTCCCTCCTCGAAGCGGAAGCCAGAATCTCAAGAGCAATTTCTGTCTATTCTCTGTGGGTTCTTTCCCAGCACGTCTGACCTACACCTCTTATCAGAATCGCATCAGCCTCACGTGCCAGGGGTCCTCTACTGACCAGGGTTTTGTAGGACCGAGAAGGACTTAAATTTCTTTCTACCCCTTCTTTTTGCTGTGGTCTATAGATTTTTAGAAGGTGACTGATAAGTATGCCGGTTGATTTTACACAGCATTTCAAAAGCAAGAGAATATCCAGCCAACAAGTTAAAAGGGCCTGGGGACTTTTGAGAATAATTGATACTAAAATGACAACTGACAACTAAATGCAACGGACTGTATCCTGGATCAAAATAAATAAATAAATCTAAGGGACAGCTGGGGCCAACTAGAGAAATCTGAACATGGGTAGTATACGAGATGGTCAGTTTCATGAACGCTTACTAGTATATGGGCTTCGCAGATGGCACAGTGGTAGAGAATCACCTGCCAATGCCAGAGACTCAAGAGGTTCGGGTTCAACCCCCGTGTTAGGAAGATGCACTGGAGGAAGAAACGGCAACCCACTCCAGTATTCTTGCCTAAAAAATTCCATGGACTGAGGACCCTGGCGGGCTACAGCCCATGGGGTCACAAAGAGTCAGACATAACTGAGCGACAAAGCTTTCACATTTAGTATGCAGTTGCAGAAGGAAGTCCTATTTCTTTGGAGACATTTGCTGAAATATTTAGTGGCAAACATAGGGTCACAAAGAGTTGGACATGACTGAAATGACTTAGCACGCAAGCAAAATGCTGTAACATCTGCACCCTACATTCTAAAGAAGGACGTATCCAGAGGCAAGAAATGCAACAAAATACTAAAGAAGTCGCTGTAACTGGGCGAAGGGCACACATGTGTTCACTGCATCTTTTTCTGATTTTCTTTACCTTTCATTTCCCCTCCCAAAATCATGCTGGCTATCATGAAAGTAACCCCCTAAGCCCCCAGTGTGCAGGCCTTGCTTCTTTCGCTGTTTGCTCCTCTGCTACTTCAGATCTTGTTGGTCTCTCTCTCTGCTATGATTTTACTGCCCAGTAAATCTTGTTCCCATCAATGGTTTTATCTCCCCTGCCAGACACTGAGACATTCATGGATCACATCACACACCAGTTTCATCACGGAACTGGCCTTAACCACCCCCTGCCGGAACCTAACACGGTGCCAGGCACGTGGTGGGAGTTCATGGTCTTTCTCACCATCTCCTGGCACCGTCCTTCTTGACCTAAAAGCTGCTGCTGTTGTGCAGTCACTAAGTCACGTTTGACTCTTTACGACCCCGTGGACCGCAGCACGCCGGGCTCCCCTGTCCTCCACCATCTCGCAGAGTTTGCTCAGGTTCGTGTCCATTGAGTCGGTGATGCTATCTAAAAGCTGTACTTTGGCCATTTCCTCACTCAGATTATGTCCTTCTTACCAACTTTCTTCAGTTGGTGAAAAGCTGCTATTGATTCATTCTCACATTAGGCAGGAAAAGAGAGTGCTGAATCCCCTACATGCTTATGGCTTATCACATGTCCTTTCTTTTTCGGCAGAGGTAATCTAGTCTATGTCACCATATTTATTGCCTGCAAATCAAAACCAGTTGCTAGAGTAATGAAGGTCTATTGGTTTGTGTCGGCTTAATCCATGTCAGGGGGGCTTTAGGGGCGTATAAGGATAATTTGACCAGCAAAAGGAAAGCCATAAAAATGATCAAAAAGCTAACAGATATGCTGAGAACACCAAGCTTATTTTGCTGAGGATTTATGGCCAACTTATCAGAAAACTATTTGGTCCAAGTTGACATTCAAATCGCTCCCTCTGTAATTCAGCAAAGATTCCAGCCTCCGAAAAAGAAAAAAAAAAAAAGCCTCTATAATGAGATACCCTGGAAGCCCCTAACTTGCAGCACATGGAGCTTAATTTTCAACAGTTGTGAGATGGCAGTAAATTCAGCTTTGGAACAGCCAGCTCCACTGATGCCTCAGACCTGCACTAAATTACTGGCGTGCAGAGATGGACTGCCACGCCTCCTCTGACACACCCACATCCGAGTTTATTCATCAAGTGGAGCTTAGATGTCTGACCTCCCCCAGATGGCACTGGGGTCCCGGCAGAAGTGGGTGTCAAGTCACTGGGCTCTGCCACAAGACGTTAGCTGTAACCTGGGCCCAGCCCTGGAGGCTGTATTTTATTGACCAGACTCAAATTGGCTTCCCCTTGTGTAGGTGATAAAGAGTGGCGTCAAGTCACCCGTGTGAAATACATCACTTTAACTCTGACAGCTTGTCATTGAAGGCCTTGTTTATATAATCTATTGTGCCATTTACTCTATTCTTATTTTAAAAAGCAGACATAGAAATAAAAACCCTACCGTCCAGTGTTTCATGGATGAATGTCCTGTACCTTCTCTTAACAAAAGTAGCTATTTCTATTGTCACTGTTGGTTTACATCAACTGATCAGAGTTTCAGTTTCAGAGTTGGCCTCACAGAAGATGAAAGCTGGATCTCGTGCTTTAATAAGTCTTTGGGGCATAGCTTCTCCCTTCGAAATCATTCGAGAATTGCTATGCCTAAACAGGCAAGAAGCCTGCCATGCTGAGGTTGGCCAGATCTGAAGCAAGCATTCTTAAATCTGTGAGCTTGTCACCGCTTAAAACACCAGGGTGTCTTACCATCAGCAAAGATAGAAATCTTCATATTGGGAAGGCTGGTTCAAGTAGTATTTAGTTTCAGAACACAGAGTTCTTTCAAGTCAAGAGTTCAGATTCTAAATAAGCCTTTTGGTAAAGTTCTATAGGTTTTACTGTGGGCAGAATTAAAACACAAACATGAACACAAGAGTCTTCTGTCTGATGTTGCTAATAGTCTACCTAAATGCCCCCAAATGCATCTGGAGATAATGATCTGTTTACATTAGTATTGAGGCATGGACAGCCTTCCTTCTTGGAGACACAAAAATAAAGTCTAATAGCATTTAACTCTTAGTCTAAAAACCCTGGCTTCCTCGGTGGCTCAGTGGTAAAGAATCGACCTGTCAATGCAAGAGACCTAAGCTTGATCCCTGAGTTGGGAAGGTCCCCTGGAGTAGGGCATGGCAACCCACTCTCGTATCCTTGCCTGGGGAATACCAAGGACAGAGGAACCTGGCGGGCTATAGTCCATGAGGTCACAAACAGTCAGACATTACTGAGCACCTAAACAACAGCTAAAAACCTTGCTGAACTACAGGACCCTATCTCTATGTCCTAATATAGTACAGAATTTAAGAGCCCATTATAGAGTGAGGTCAGACTCTAGCTGTGATGGTTACTTTACATTTTTGGAGCTCTAAGTGTCTGGACACCTGATGCAAAGAGCCAACTCATTGGAAAAGACCCTGATGCTGGGAAAGATTGAAGGCAGGAGGAGAAGGGGGTGGCAGAGGAGGAGACGGTTAGATAACATCACCGACTCAATGGACATGGGTTTGAGCAAACTTCAGGAGATGGTGAAGGACAGGGAAGCCTGGCGTGCTGCAGTCCATGGGGTCACAAAGAGGTGGACACGACTGACTGACTAAACAACAGCAAACTGTCTGGACACAGTAATTATGGTGCTCAACTAGCCTGCGTCACCTTTTCAAAGAACAGTCGAGGAGATTCTTGCCTAAGAAGCTCTCTGCCTTCCCTACAGAGGGCTCAAAGTACAGGCCACACCCTCCCCTCCTATTGCCACTAATTTCTAGTGACGTTTTAATAAAATGGAGATCAGATTCTCTGCTGCCTACCCAGTTCAGAGACCTTTTAAAGAAGAAATAAGATAGCCCAGCTAATTTATTTAATTGCATTCTGGTTCAATAATTAGCTGTTAATATTCCAAGAGTGTAAAGCTTTTCTCTGGATTGTCTTTGCTGATCACTGTATTTTCTCATATTTTATGTCATATTGAAATTTTAATAATTTACATTCATTTCCACCCCCCCCCAAAGTTTGGAGTAATTGCCCAAAGAATATCCCCCTCACTAACTTGAATAATCTGAAACGTAAGGAAATCTTGTTTGCTAAACCCCCAAAGAGACAGAACTGAGGATTCGGGCTGTACACTAAGCCTCCTCGGTCTGCTTGCTTCTTTTTCCCAGACCCTAGACTAACACTCCTCTCCCTCCCTGTAAAGACTAATTCCCTTGAGTCTATAACTTTTCTTTGCCACAACCATTTAAATGACTTGTCCTCAGGGACGTGGCTGTGTGAAGAGCCCCAGGAAGCAAACCGTGATTAGTCGCCAGGCTTGCGAAATCCTCCCCGGTTCTGTTTACGAGCTCGGCTGCCAACCCTCCAAAGGCTGGCTCCGCACCCGTGTTCTTTTCAGGGTCATTCTGCCTGCGGAGCGCAGATTAAACACACAGCCTCGGGACTCTCATTGCTGTGAGGAGGAACATTTACATTCCACTGACAGCGCGGGGTGTAAAAGGAAGCCATCTGCTCTGATTTAACGGCTTCAGGAGTAGCTACGACTCCAAGATGAGAAAAAGTCACAACACAGCTCACCCTCAGCCCAGAGCTCTTCTGCGAGGCAGACCTGGGGAGGAATCACCTCCGTGTTGAGAGGCATCTGCATCCTGAGAGACTCTCAGAGGTTGGCCCTCTACCCAATGGCTTCATTGTTCTCTTTTAGCAATGGTTCTTTGCTACAGTTTTGTAGGGCTCTTTCCCTGGTCTTAGGAACCTGGAATGAATCTATTATTTCTAACATAAAGGTGGCAATTAGGTCACTGATTATTTGTGCATTCCACCCAGGCAATTCATCTGTTCGATATCCAGTCCATTTTCTACAATGAGATCAGCTGTAAAATATTGATACTTCGGAACGAAAAGGTGGGGTGTGTGTGCTCAGGCGCTCAGTCACATCTGACTCTTTGCAACCCTACGGACTGTAGCCAGCCAGGCTCCTCTGTCCATGGGATTCTCCAGAAAGAATACTGGAGTGGGTTGCCATTTCCTTCTCCAGCTAAAAGGTTGTAAACAGGGGAAAAGGAAAAGTAATTTAAACCTGAGGATTTAATATGTCCCTGGCCTCTGCCATGCCGTCTCAGTTTAATCTTCACAATTGTCTAAGGATACAGAGATCATTGCTCTTAATTAAAAGATCTTTTAAGCAATTTGTCCCAAGTAATGAATTGCTTAAGCAGCAGATCTGGTATCCAAATCGGCTGGGTTTGTTCACTTATACACAGATGCATCCTGGGTAGGGCACTAGGTAGATATAATCCTAAATTTACTCTGAATTTCAACCAACTTCCCCTTATTTGACATATTTAGCCACTGAGAGATGAGTAGTAATAGCTATTTTATATTCGGGTCTCTTGCTATGGACAGTGCTTACATAGTCAGCAGTGCTCCTCTGCTTACCGGTGTCGGTCTAATTTTTTAGGACTTTGCACGACAGAAAAAGCTCTGACAAAAGCAGGCTGATGGGTAGAAGCGTTTTGTCTCTGAGTTCTAGGAAGGTGCCTGGCACACAGCAGCTATCTGGGAGCAAAGCTGTCTCTCTAAATAGTGCCTGCATAGATGCTGAAAAATTCAGCAGAAGAACAAAGAAAGGGACCCCTAATTCACAACTTTCAGTCCTATGCTTTTTTTTTTTTTTTTTTTTTAGTCCTATGCT
>SJYF01000176.1:3209887-3221816 GCA_006410515.1 Procapra przewalskii
TTTAAGATGTCCTATTAGATATCCAGGTGGAAGTGCCTAGTCAGCAGTTAGGTAGAGAGGTTCAGGGAAGACATTTGGCGCGAGCCATAGTAATTCTGGATTTGCCAGTGGACACATGGCTTTTAAAGCCCTGAGGCTAGATGCGATCACCAAGAACATGAATCTAGAGAGAGAAGAGCCCTTAAGCATCAGACATGTGGAGGTGAAGGAGCCGACAAATGAGTAAGATAGGAAGAGAACCCAGAGAGTGATGCCCCCCAGCCTAGGGAAGGAAGGGTTTTCAGGAGGAAAAGCAAAGTGGAAGTGAAAGCCACTCAGTCATTTCCCACTCTTTGAGACCCCATGGACTATACAGTCCAGGAATTCTCCAGGCCAGAATACTGGAGTGGGTGGCCTTTCCCTTCTCCAGGGGATCTTTCCAACCTAGGGATCGAACCCAGGTCTCCCACATTGCAGGTGGATTCTTTACCAGCTGAGCCACCAGGGAAGCCCAAGAATGCTGGAGTGGGTAGCCTATCCCTTCTCCAGCCAATCTTCCTATAATAGGAATTGAACTGGGGGTCTCCTGCATTGCAGGTGGATTCTTTACTAGCTGAGCCACCAGGGAGGCCTTTCAGGAAGAGGGGGTATTCAACTGTGGTAATGCTTGCTGAGCAGTCAAGGCAGCTGAGGACTGAAAACTGACTGCTGAATTTGGCAACCGGAAAATCGCTGATGCACTGGACAGGGCATCACCTTAAAGATATCACCATCTTCAAGTCTTCACATCCCCATCCGACCCAGAAAAACGGCATATTCCAAGGTATTTAAATGATGTCATATGGTTCCCCTGAAGTTTGAACAAAGGTGGGACATATTTTAGTTTAGCTGAACTACAATGAAACTTGCTCAGGCAACCGTTGTGTTTGAAGACCTCCCGCATAAAAGGCTGCATTTTCAGAACTCCGTCTTGATTTCTTGCAGAATCATTACAGCTCGAATCTGCATTTGGAGACCGCCCGCTCCAGGGAGTTACAGGTGGCTTTCAAAGCACACTGTTAGATATAACAGTCCGTTTGAAGAGCCTAACATCTCTGAACACACAGCAGCGCTTTCATGTGAGATAAAATGTTTAATAAGGAAAGCTGGCTCTTGAAGTTCCCGAGGTTTGGGAAAAAGCACAGAATCGCTCAGCTCAGGGGTGGTCCCCGCTGGTCATCCTGGGACGCCTACAGCATCACTTTGTGGATCCAGATTAAAAAGACACAACACAGAGCGGTTTCTTTCTCTCAGAAGCTTGACTCTTCAGCAGTCCTGTTCATCTTCAGAAGTCACAAGCACGTAGTCAGAGCACGTGATTTAGTACATGATTTTAGAAGCACCTGACGCCTTACATGACTCGTCTGGGGACACGGAAAGAATGACTCTTGTATGTGTTGTTGATGTGTCCTGGAGAGGGATGACGAATACGGCTGAAATGTAACTTCAAGTTTTAATGATTGATGGACTGTAACAAGAAGAAATGTATTGAGAATAAATAAAAGCCACTTGGGTCTTAACGTACTTCACTGGTTTAGGGTGGAAGAAGCAGAACTCTGCAGCACCACCAGTGAGAACAGCTCAAAGTGAGCCTATTGCAGAATGCGGCTGCCCAAAGGTCAATGTGATCTTAGGCTGCAGAATAGAAGAACGTTCTCCACAATGAGAAGGTCACAGTCCCATGGCACTCTGCACTCTCAGACCCATCTAGGAGCCAGATAAGCACATTTATTCCCAAGCAAGCAAGCAGCCAATGGAGGGTCTGAAAACGAGCCCTTAAGGAAAGCACTGGAAGAAGCTGGGTGTGTTTAGCATGATAGGCATGATGGCCTGGATAGTGTAAGACTTGTCTCCAAATATTTGTGTTCTCTCAGAGAACACATGTATGCAAGATGGGCATTGGCTCCAAGAGTTACAATGCCGCCAATGAATGGAAGGGTAGGTCATCCTACATTATGTCAGGACCAAGAAACCACTTTTAGGGGATTTCTGGGAAGATGGAGGATGAATGGGTTCTCACGCCTGGTGGTGCATAAGCAGAGTTCTGGGCCACTACACTTGGCATGCACAGCTATAAGAAATTCAGTCATGGAGTGAAGCGCATCCTATGCCTGGGAAGCTCTAATTCCAAGAGGGTAAGAGTCTCAAAGTTTAGGTGTATAACTGAAGATAAAACATATCTCAATTGCCTCTGTTAATGAAACATCCTCTGGAAGGAATGAGATCAGTGACACGTTACACTGATCAGTGACACATATCTTGGAAGCTCCCCGTTCCTGGACACAGCCAGGAGGACAAGATAACGCTGATATGGAGCATCGAAGAATGATGCCTAAGGAATCACTTGCAGACAAGTTGTGAGAAAATTTTCTCTGAACTCGTCTTATTGAGACACTTGATTATTTTTAAAGGATCAGCTTTACAATACAGGAAGCCCCTCTGTCTTCCATGTGTAGTCAGCCAGCTAAATTCTCCATCCAGTCTGTTCCTTGCAATGGGTACCATGTTTGGGAAACGCTGAGCCGGGATCAAGACCTGGGTGAAGTTCACCTTGTACTTTTTAGCACATCTTCTCCCTCCTACATGTCTATGTACAATGACAGAAAGATTCCAGGTTGTCCCATAGACCTTGCAAGCATCTTCTGTGATGGGATAAACTCCCCAGCAAACATTCCTCAAAGATGACAGCAAATACGGGACACTTTGGGGCTTCCCCGGCGGCGCTAGTAGTAACGAATCTGCCTTCCAGTGTAGGAGACCTAAGAGACGTGGGTTTGATCCTTGGGTCAGGAAGATTCCCTGGAGCAGGGCATGGCAACCCACTCTAGTATTCTGGCCTGGAGAATCCCACAGGCAGAAGAGCCTTGCGGGCTACAGTCCCTCGGGTCACTAAGAGTGAGACTCGACTGAGCGACAGAATGCATACAAGGGTGCTCTGAATTTATGACTAAGAGGTGATATCCGAAATATCACTTTTCTTAAACTGATACCAAGAAGTTCAGAAAGACTTTACAGAACTTACTCCCCAAGGAGATATCTTCTGAAGCTTTTTCATGAGGATTAACCCGTTTCACATAGTGGAGGTGGGGGGGTGCGCAGGAGGGTGCGGGAGAAGGAACTTGGAGGAAGACAGGGGACAGGCAACCAACTCAGGAACTGGGTTTCAAGACTGTGAGTTTTCCAAGTTGGAAAAAATAAAGCAAACCAGAACCCACCAGACTGGCATCTCTTGAATCTATTTACCAGGACAGTCAGCATCACTGCAGTCAGTGGTAACCTCGTGGGTCACCGCACTTGGAAGCTGGTCAAAATGACTCAGCATCTGTTTGTTATTTTGTATATGTAGGAAAAATATTGCCTTGGGTCATTTAGATTTTTCTTCAAAAACTGAACATTGCTGCAGTATAATTTCTCCCTTTCTCCTTAAAAAAAAAAAATCTCAAAACAACTTGCCATTCCATTTAAAATATTACTTAGAGCTAGTAGATGCCAGACCTCATTGTCAAGCAGGTCCATGATTTGTAATGAATATTGTGGTCAGGGGGAGACCCATGAATAGTGTCTAATAATTCTCAGCCCTTCATACATGGAGTAGGGTATAGACCAAGGCTGGTTTCAATTTTACTTCATATAAAACACAGAAGACTATTTACCAGATGTCGTCCTTTTTCAAATAACTCTCAAATCTTGGGGTGAATTACAGCTGCACTTCAAAGCAGTCTGTTGCAATTACCTTTCCGACATTTTCAGTGCAAAAGAATCATAATAAAAAGAAACAGGTATCTATTGACCACTATCAACAGCAACCTTTGGAACGACGTCGGAAGCGAGGCTTTTGAAGCGCATTTCAAACTCATCTGCTGGAGAAATTAAATCGATTAGCTTATGGCATCTCCCCAGTTTCCATGTTGTTACTTTTTAAAACTATTTTCTTTCTTGGACACGTAAGTAGAATACCTGTTTTCTCCAATGCAACTCTTAAAATACACCTTTGAATAAAATTGGTGGTTTATAAAAGTGCTAAACTGAGGCACAATTTTGGAGCAAGTGTGAACTGCATAGAAAGGAGGGCAAGAAAGTAACTGTTTCTTAGGAAAGAAACACCTACTAGGCACGAGCCATTGAGCTAGGACTTGGCACTGACGAGTTTCATGGCCTAGTCTTCAAAAAGACTGCTTCCCTTTCAAGTAAAATATACAAGAAATTTCTGATACAACACAAATGATAAGATCGTAGCAACATTTTGTAAACACCAAGAAAGAAACCCGCTTGGACGGGAGCTATGGGCTTAGTTTTCGCTTCTCTGCGTGGCTAAAACCCTGGCGTGGGACGCATTCGCTGAGATGGAGTTAGTGCACACGCCCAGCCTCCTCCGTTTCCCGTTGGCGGGCATCCAGCAGCAGCGTCCTGCGGGGTCATCTCCGCCAGGGGCAGCCTGGCCGTTAAGCCCCCAACCCCCCAGCCCCCTCACCTCCGTGACAGCCGCGGCCTCGGTAGGGCCGGTGGCACTCACACTGGTGCCCGAGCCACAGATTGAGGCAGCGCCCTCTGTTGTGACAAGGCTGGCTCTCACACCAGTCCTTTCGGGTGCAGCCTGCCCTGACGTTCAGAGACTGGTTGGATGAGACGCTGTCTGCGGTGATGGCATTCGAGTCCAGGTGCACATCTTGGAGGCAGCCTACGAGCGAAGGGGCAGATGGCATCTTATAGACGTTAAACAGAGCATCACCACTGTGGGCTCTTCCTTCTGGCAAACCCCCCAAAAAGGAGTTCTGGAGAGCACACCCTGATGACCCATCACTTTCAAATGGAGAAGGAGCCCTAGCAACGCATGTCCCCGTGCAAGAGTCGTCACGTAGGGCGAGGGTCACAGCCTCTGCAAACGTCACCTCCACTGTGTGCCACCCTCCGTCGCTGGTGTCGTGGGGGATGAGCAGGACCACCTTTGTCTGATCGCCGACTTGAACAGTCAAGTGGACAAAGCCAGCCAGCACCTCCAGCATCACAAACGAGTCCCGGTCACCCCGGAAGAGCAGCAGGGCCGCCGGCTGGACGGTCTGGAACCTGAGGGCTATGGTACAGCCTGAGTCCTGGGCCGGAGCTGAGCCACTTGAGACCCACAGGAAGCCGCTGCCCTCAAAGGACAGCGTGGTGATGGTTCCACAGCGTGACCCAGTGTAGCCAGCAGGGCACAGGCAGTCGAATCCATGCAGGCCGTCGTGGACGTGGGGGACGCACGTCCCGTTGTTTAGACACGGATGATTGGCACAGCCCAGGAGAATATCAGAGCAGTCCCTGCCTCCAAAGAAGACTCCAGAACGGGGATCAAACGGGCAGTGGCAAGTGTAACCCTCAGGCAAGTTCTCACAAGTGCCCCCGTTGTGGCAAGGGCTGGATGAGCACGCGTCCACGTCCTCTTCACAGTGGACTCCTGTTCAAGGACAGAGAACAGATCCGAGTTACATACAGTCAGATCAAACACAGACACCTCATGTCATCTTCATGTGGAATCCATAATAGTCAAGGCTATAGTCTTTCCAGTAGTAATGTGTGGATGTGAGAGCTGGACCAGAAAGAAAGTAGAACACTGAAGAACTGATGGTTTTGCATTGCGGTGCTGGAGAAGACTCTTGACAGTCCTTCAATAGCAAGGAGATCAAAGAGGTCAATCCTAAAGGAAATTAACCCTGAATATTCATTGGAAGGACTGATGCTGAAGCTCTAATACTTTGGCCACCTGATGCAAAGAGCTGGCTCACTGGAAAAACCCTGATGCTGGGAAAGGTTGAGGGCAGGAGAAGCGGGTGGCAGAGGATGAGACGGTTGGATGGCATCATCGATTTGATGGACAGAACCTTGGACAAACTCCAGGAGATACTGAAGGACAAGGAATCCTGTCATGCTGCAGTCCATGGGATCACAAAGAGTCAGTCTTAACTTGGTGACTGAACAATCAAAAAATAATCATCCTTATAGGTGACAGAGAGCTGACATAGGAATTACAGGCTATATTTTAAAGGAGAGTTCTAATGCAAGTTTCATTTAACTGAATTTACAAAAAGTTCTTCTAAAACTTTGTTGTTAGATATTTTACTTAGATTTGATTCTCACAGGATTTTGAGCACAGAAAACATTAATCTGCAAGCATTTAATGAAGAGGAATACTAAGCAACTCATGAGTTATAATCATATAAGTGAAACACCTTGCCCCCACCCATTGTGCCTTTCAACATATTTAATGCAGTGGAGGGTAAAAGCTTGGATAAAATCTCCAGCAGACTCCAAGTCATTTCTGCTCAACCTTGAGTAATAATAGTCTTAAGGTCATATTTTAAACACTGATGCTAAATAGTCATAGGAACAGTGAAGTATTAGTACATTTCAGAATTGAATCTTTCTCCGTCTGCTAGGTGGACTTCAGGCTATCTTGGAAATGACCTGAGTCCCCCTTCCTTTTCCCTCCACTCCACCCCCCTACCCTTCTAGACTCCTGCCTGAGTGTGAGAAGGCTTCGGAAGGCATTCCCTGCCGGGTGCTGGCGGTGCATGCTTCACACTCCCTGCAACTGGCAGGCGCTTCAGGGGGACTTTTTCCAGGGGCTCTTTGCTGGGTTCTTGGTCTCCGATGCTCCACTGAAGACCCCAGAGAGCTGCCAGCAGGCCTTGCTCTCAAGTTGCCCCTCCACTGCCGGGGTCCAGCCCCGGTGGATCCAGGGTGATTAGAAGGTGGAGACGGAATAGGCGTCCTAGGAAAAACTTATCTAATTACAGATAGACTCTCTAAGAATTTAGACTAAGAATTTAGCAGAGAAAAAGAGGCCGAATAACTTGGTTAACACAGGGTACCAATCACCACCTACATAGGCCACAGGCGTCTTCCCGTTCTCCCGAGGGAGAGGAGGCACTGAGGCCCCCCCGGTCCGATCTTAGAAGCCCAGGCAAAGTTAGCAGGCTTGGTGGGTCCTATGCACCAGATGGGAACTCGGCCAGAAAATAGTAAGAGAGAGAGAAAGGGGCTGAATAACTTGGCTTACGTGGGGTACCAATAAAACTCCAGACAAGGAATTTGTACCATCTTCATGGCAGGCACCCACGTTCCAGATGGGAATTCAGCCAGAAAACTGGGGAGCAGAAAGGAACGACATGAGGGAATCAGTCTTTCTGGAACTGATCCGGAACTGATCCGATTTCTTTATTTTTGGGTTTGCTTATACACCTTTTGTTACATATAGGGATGAATACAGAGTCACGTGGGGGTCACTTTCTACCTGCTGACATTTACAACCCTTTCTGATAACCAAAAAACTTATTTTTTCCAAGCGTGTTTTTTCTTAGGCACCACCCTCCAAACAAAGCTGCATTCCTATAGGGTGCGGTGTAGTGAGCTACAATCAAGAAAGGAATTTATTTAACCCAAGGTTAACATGATTAATCTTAAAGGTTAATACTTTTCTCCTATATGCTTAAAGGCTAACACTTATTTCTCCTATATGCTTAAAAGGTTAACACTTATTTACTTATTTTCCTATATGCTTAAAGGTTAATGCTTATTTACTTATTTTCCTATATGCCTAAAGTTTAATACTTATTTACTTATTTTTCCTATATGCCTAAAGGTTAATACTTATTTACTTATTCTTCCTATATGCCTAAAGGTTAATACTTATTTACTTATTTTTCCTATATGCCTAAAGGTTAATAATTATTTACTTATTTTTCCTATATGCCTAAAGTTTAATACTTATTTTAAGGGCAGGGAATATGGAGATTTTAGCAGCAAACATCAGTCCAACAAATGAAAATCCTTTCACCAATGTTCCTCTTAAGATCTACTTAGCCTTAAGATAGTGAAAAGGTTACATTTTCACATAGTAAGGACACAATGATTTATACAGTAGTCTATAACAAAAGAGAAAATTCATTAACTCAAAGTATAGTATTGCTAACATCGAAAACTACTATATTTCCTTCTCTATATTCCAAATATATTGATTAAAATATTCCCAGGTGTCCAAGGATATGGAGGCCTGGTGGCAATCATTGACTCAACAACAAGAAAAAGTCCTATGTTAATTAAGACTCTCAAAATACTCCAAAATTCTCTGTGCTGTTTATGGTTGAGAGGTAGTAAAGAATCATGTGTCCACAGAGAGGCTTAACCTGAGACACCCTTGTCCTGCCTAGGGCAGGGAATTAGCAGCAATTATTGACACAACAAATGAAAACCCCTTTATCAGTATAATTCCAAACCAACCCACTATACTAATAACTTCTAACTTCCCACAAGAATTTGCCTTTAGTAAGTCAAAACATCTCATGCCTCTCAAGGTTGGAGGGCTGTTGTGGCCAGAGGAATCTATACAGGCAGGCTAGATAACCTTCAGAGGAGTCCCGTAAGTTGAAACACTTTAGTCAATGCCCAGGAATTTTTACTGCCTTGGAGCTGCACGTTAACTCCTTCTTGGAGAGAAATGGTTATGGGGGAGAGCCCCCTGTAGGTGAGAGTACAGGACAGACTCTGGTTTTGGGGTAAGATGCTCGGGAGCAGGGGAAATTCCTGAGACTTGGTCACGCCTTTGTGTATGCCGAAGCCCCCTTCCTCATGACCTTTGCCATGGGGGGAGTTCCTCATGCTGGCTCCCAACACTCCACCAGCCCCTTCCCCATGGATTTCCTGAGGTTTGCTCCACATCACCCACTTGGTCTGTCCGTTGGCGTTCCTGAACCTTCTAAGAGGGACCAGGACCCATTTCACACTGGCCACTGGCTGCCACCCCTCCCGTGATTCCCCAAGAACCCCAGGTCCATGGGCTCTGCTTCACAAGTGGAGGGGAAGCAGTCACTGCCCAGCCCAGCCCAGCCCAGCCCAGCAGCATCCCCCTCGCCCTCCTCTCCTTCTCCTGCAGCCCCAGGCACGCCCTTTCGCTTCTGGGTTGTGGAGAATCTAGGCTAAGCTGCCGCTCCTGCTCTTCCCACAGATTATGTGACACTGCAGTCTCCTTGGAGCCACTCTGGCTGGTTGTGGTGAGAATGTAACCCCCAACCTGGCACGTGAGGGCTGGGCTCCAGCTTGGTATAGCAGCCAGTTTCTCCAGAGAAATCTCTGCAGACTCGCTCCTCCAGGCTGCCTCCTGGGAGCTTTCACAGAACCCTGAAATGAGCCTAAAGTCTGCCACCTGTCTTGATTTTAACATTCTGCACTATAGTCTCTCAAAATTCACGTTGGCTCCTGAAGCAACCATGTTTTGACCCACTGTGATCTGCTGTGCTAAGTCACTCCTACTCTGAGGAGCGACAGGCTGCTAAGTTTTGTCCTACCCTTTCCAAGGCTATAGACTGTAGCCCAGCAGGCTCCTCTGTCCATGGGATTCTTCAGACAAGAACACTGGAGTGGGTTGCCATGCCCTCCTCCAGGGGATCTTTCCAACCCAGGGAATGAACCCACGTCTCTTATGTCTCCTGCACTGGCACATGGGTGCTTTACGACTAGTGACATCTGAGAAGTCTGTCTGACCCCTTAGTTGAAGTTTTAATTTACCATTTTCTTAAATTTATAAGATACCTATTCTGAGCCTCACGGAGGATTGTGAGAGACACAAGGCAGATGACACAGGCCAGGCCTCAATATGCTTATGGCATAACGGAATAAGAAAACTTGTATTTATGCAAATACAGAAATTGCATTGCATATAGCAGGTTCTCAAAGAATGTATGGATAATAAGTGAGAATCAAACTAGGGGAGCATTTGAGAAGATTTAGCCAAGACAGACTTTATTTTCTTGGGTTCCAAAGTCACCGTAGATGGTGACTGCAGCCATAAAGTTAAAAGATACTTCCTCCTTGGAAGAAAAGCTATGAAAAACTTGGTATTAAAAAGCAGAGACATCACTTTACTGACAAAGGTCCATATAGTCAAAGCTATGGTTTTCCCAGGAGTCATGTACAGATGTGAGAGTTGGACCATAAAGAAGACTGAACACCAAAGAATTGATGCTTTTGAACTGTGGTGTTGGAAAAGACTCTTGAGAGTCCTTGGACTGCAAGGAGATCAAACCAGTCAATCCTAAAGGAAATCAACCCTGAATATTCATTGGAAGGACTGATGCTGAAACTGAAGCTCCAATACTTTGGCCACCTGATGCAAAGGGCCAACTCACTGGAAAAGACCCTGATGCTGAGGAAGTTTGAGGGCAGGAGGAGAAGGGGTGACAGAGGATGAGAAGGTTGGATGGCATCTTCGACTCAATGAACATAAATTTAAGCAAACTCCAGGAGATAGTGAAGGACAGGGAAGCCTGGGGTGCTGTAGTCCACGGGGTTGGAAAGAGTTGGACACGACTGAGTGACTGACCAACAAGCCAGGTTTTAAGGAAAAAGCATTGAATGAGAGATTGTTGCAAATCTTTAGTTGTGAAAACTAAAAATTTAAAATCAGATCAATAAATATTGATTACATATCTACTGCATATAAAAAACACTGTGGATAACATGTAATAAAAATTGACCCCCATCCTCACTAGTTTAATGGAAAAATAAGACAAATATGTGAAAAATTAAATGAAAGTGTAAATTAAGACAACATTAGAGAGACCACTGAACAGGGTATAAAGTGAATCGCATGAACAACGGCTGCTCTGGAGAGAGAGTGATCTTAGGATGGGCTGGATTGGGAAGATTTTGTAGGTAGAATTAAAGACAGGTTTTCAAGTATGGATCAGATTGCCAAAGACACAGGCAGACTTTGCCAAATCAGCAAAAACTGTTTCATGGAAGACCATATGACGTTTAGAGGTGACGGTGCACTTGGCAATCTAGTTGGCATGGAGGATTTAGGCAGGAAAAGGAACTTAGAAAGATCAAAGGCAGCCAGATTGGGGAAGGCCTGGCATTGAGGGTGTTTTGTTTCATTAATTTTTGGAAGGCAATGGGGATTAAGCTGGTAGTTATTGAATGGAAGGCCAACCTGCTTTCGCCTAAGGACCCATCCCACGGGATCCAGAGTGAAGTGGGAGGAAACCAGAGATAGGAAGACGCAAGGCAGTTGTGAGAATCATCCGCACCTGAGATTAGGAGGGCCCGGAATCAGACTCTTCCTTCTTTATCATTACAGTTGCCTTGCATTTATCTCTGGTCAGCAAATAAGTACAGAGAGGGATATTTCTTTATGGTTGCTGACTGTATTCTATCTTGCAACTCCTAAAATTTATAGATTTAATCTTTCACAAAATAGCTACCAATCACTCGATTATTAGTATGTATTTCCTTTAAATATAAACAGGAAAAACTAGTTTTAGATTTTACTACCATCATGGGGAAAAAAGAGAAAAGTCTGGGTCAACAGTCTGAAGAAAGGCCAATATTTAGGTCGATAGTCTGAAGAAAGTAAGAAGAATTAGATATTAAAAGTAGAAAGGTAATTTATGCTTTCACTTTGCTTAAAATCTGTTGTATTGACATCTCCAACATAAAGTAAGGTTAGGCATATTTATTTCATGAACCTAGAAAATTAAAATGGGAAGAGAGACTGAAACTTCGTTTATCGGCTATTTGACTGGCTTGGCAAAAATGTCTGCTGTCAATCAAGATAAAAGGATTACAGAATATTTGTGGGATTACCTGTGTCATTCAGTCTTAATGGGTATTTTAGTTGACAGTGAATTGGTTATTTAGGTCCTTGTATTTATAGAACAAGGTGTATTGCTTAAAGCTGCTATGTTGTTTATGTGAAGTCTATTCATTTAATTCAAAAAGGTCACTTCCTTTTATTTTTCTAAAGTTCTTTTATTTGAATATCTGATTCTATGAGAAGATTATATTTAAAAATAATCAAGATAGGGAAAATTCATATTATCTGAAATACTCCATATTTACATAATAATAAATTATATTCATGGATAAAAAGGACATAGAC
>SJYF01000176.1:3262599-3293514 GCA_006410515.1 Procapra przewalskii
TAGAGGCACCCAACGAAGGACAGAGAGTCAAGGTCAACAATGGACAGTCCACACTTCTTCATTCTCTGATAAGGCTGCTCACACCACTGAGAGGTGGTATAGATTTTTGTAAAGTTTCATGGACATTATTTAAGTCCCAGGTATAAAGCATAGTGATTCACAGCATTTAAGGGTTATACTCCCTTTTTAGTTGTTATAAAACATGGGCTTTATTCCCTGTGTTGTAAATATGTCCTTGCACCTTAATTTTATACCTAATTGTTTGACCTCTTTATCCCCTATCCCTGTGTTTCCCCTTCTCTCTCCCCACTGGTAACCACTCCTTTGTTCTCTGTATCTGTGAGTCTGTTTCTTTTTTTGTTATATTCATTCGTTTGCTGTTTTTTTATAGATTCCACACATAAGTGAATCCATACAGTATTTGCCTTTCTCTGACTTATTTCACTTGGCATAACACCCTCCAAGCCCATCCATGTTGGTACAAATGGCAAAATTTCATTCTTATTTTATGGCTGAGTAGTCGTCCATTGTGCGTGTGCGTGTGTGTGTGTGTGTGTTTAGCCATTCATCTGTGTTGACGGATACTTAGCTTGCCTCCATATCTTGGCAATTGTGAACAATGCTGCTATAAACACTGAGGGTGCACATATCTTTTCAAATTAGACTTGTTGTCTTTTTTGCAGATATACGCCCAGGAGTGTAACTGCAGACCAACCCCAAGTGATTTCTGACTCTATCTCCATCACCTCTTCTCGGTCCACATACCTTATTAAGGCAGTTTGGGCATGAAAAGATGAATCCCTTGTAGGTTACCTCTTGGGTAATGATCAAGATGAAAGAGATGAGGTGTTATATAAACCTAGTTTGAAAATTCATGATTCTCCCCTCACCATTAATGCACCTGAAGCCTCTTTCCTTCCCCTAATGACCAGCTTGTTTTGTACCCACTCTGAGTGGAGCTCCCCTACCCCAAAGGAGATGCTAAGAGATTCAAACTGAATTCTGATTCTTTTCCTGAAATAACATTGTCCTAGATCATAACAACAATGATGCTTGGTTGAAAATATTGCCCACGAATTCCTCCTACAGTAGTAGCCTGCTTGGACCATATTGGAAAGTATAATGGACCTCTGCAGATTTTTTAAAATTACCTTTTCCTATTTATATATGATCCCACTCCCTGCAAGGAAATCAGCCCTAAATATTCTTTGGAAGGACTGATGCTGATACTTTCACCATCTGATGTGATGAGATGACTCACTGGAAAAGACTTTGATGCTGGGAAAGATTGAAGACAGAAGGAGAAGGGGACGACAGAGGATGAGATGGTTGGATGGACTGACTTGATGGACATGAGTTTGAGGAAGCTCAGAGAATTATTCTGTCCATCACCAATTCTGGTGTGCTGCAGTCCATGGGGCCACATAGGGCTGGACACGACTGAGTGACTGTACTTTACTGAACTGAACTGAACCACTCCCTGAAAGATGTTGTATGGAGACGGTCAGAGACAAGGCAGAGTTACAGGTCCTGGGGGGATACTCCAGTCTCGGGGCCATGGAGGGAGAACCCCCACCCCAGCATCTGAGGACCGAACACTTCAGACCCCAGGAGGTCCGGGGGTGGGCACTTCGAGTTCACTGTGCTGTCCCTTGGACTCAGTGCCGCTAGCTGGCCAAACAAGCCTATGGTCAGGTGGGTCTAGCGGCAGGCACAGACTCACCTGTAGACAGGTTGTCACCCCTGTCTACACGCTGTAGAAACAGAAAAACTCCTTGGACACAGCCAGCTGGTCCTAAACTATTCTGCATGCCTGACACCACCAAAGGCGGTTCCTGAACCCGCCCCCTCTCAGCCTTGTGTCTGTGTAGACAAAGGCATGCATGCATAGGTGCTTGGTCAGGGCCGACTCTGCAACCACCAGGCTCCTCTGTCCATGGAATACTCCAGGCCAGAATACTGGAGCGGGTTGCCGTTTCCTCCTCCAGGGAATCTTCTTGACTCAAGGATCAAAGCTGTGTCTCCTATGTCTCCTGCATTGGTGGGTAGGGTCTTTACCACTGAGTCAGCAGGGAAGGCCCCCCTACAATCTTGTTTTGATCTTGATGGCAAAAATTCACATGCCTCTCCTGATGCGCAAGAAGCTCTGGACTGTCCTATACAGTAGTCGAGGCTGAAACTATTCAGTGATGCTCTCCAATGTACCAGTTAGCTAAACCATTGTAACAATGATCTAAACCAAGTTTAACAACAAATTCCAAACCGGAGCAAACTGTGGTCCTTGATATTATGCATTTGCAGTGGGAGAATGTCTGTCCTTTGGGGGAAAGTGTTACTCATCTACTGCTCCTGTAAAAACATCAAAGATCTGCAGGTCAGTCCAAACTCCTTGTGTGGGTCACTGACTGGCTTTGGACTACATCTTGACTGAAATAAGGCCCACTGATGCCCTTAGGATTTATTCCCAGTTTGCTGAGTCCAGGACCTTGAGGAACGAAATTGAAGTCAACACTGCAAACTGACCTCATCCTGTTTCCCAGACCCCTGATGATAATATCCTTAACCAAATGCTAAATGAGGGAAACAGATCAGATTTAACCCTAGTCAGATTAATCAAGTTGGCTAGTGGAGTGGCATATTCCGCCAAAACTTTGCACTCACCCTTGAAAATGTCAGACCATGGGATGGATTCCTGGACCCTGTGCATTCTGGCAGTCCCTTGCTGGGAAAGCCAAGAATGAAAGGCTCTGACTTCCCTTCACCCAGCCATTTCTCAGGATTTGATGGCAGGAAGCAACTCTGAGGATGAAGTCATGTAAAATCTCCCTCTAGGACAAAGAACAGGCTTCACACTGCTTGCTATAGAAACAGTGAATTGTCAACTCAGTGTTCCCTATTTGCATCTGTGTAATTCTCACCTGGGCCCACAGTGTGTCAACCCTGCACGGACTGAGTGCAAGAGAAAACAGTGTAAACACACTGCCCATGCTGACTGTTGTGCATGCCTTTCTCCCTCTCACTCAAAACTCTTACATCTTCTGCCAGCATCCATGAAGCAGGAACACGTTAAATTATGAGCTAACTTGCAAGTAGGATAAAATCAAATCTCAGATCCAACAACAGATTTAGCGGAGGGAAGATGAGGTGGTTCTTCTCTGAATGAAGTTAGACACCTGATAACGGAGGGTAACAATGAGGGAGGAGTTAATCGAAGTCTGAAGAAAGAGAAAGTATAAAAAGGTCATCTTGGGAAGTAGAACTCTGAAAGGAGCATTGTCTAAGGGCTAGGAGTCTCCTTGAAAATTTTGGTCATAGATTTAAAGCAATATTCGTGAGTTAAGTGTTTGAGTTGTGAGTTTTTCTCCAGCCATGCTCAAATTGCTTGTAGGAGTGGAGAAGATGAAGTGTGAAGTTTAGTCACACGTGTACTTTTGCCAGGTAAGTACAATGGAGAGAGACAGGATCAGGGGAGCTGAGGTTACCCGCAAGGAACTAGTTGTAGGGTTAGACCATGAAGTCTTAGCTGAGACGGAAGGTGAGGCAATGAGTAGAAAATTGGTTGGAACAATTGACGAGGTGCCGTGAAAAAGTGTTGGCATGTAAATGAACTGGAAGAGCGGAGACTGTGGTCAGAGAACAGAAGAATGGAAAGTGAGGTTTTCCATGGGTTTCTGGTGACAATAAGGTCTAGATCGTGACCACAGACGTGGATGGAAGTAGCCAGGTAGCAGTCAGAGTCATTTGGAAACAAGGAGGTCGAACGACTGGGAAATGACGTTTGCAGAGGTATTCCATGCGCGTGTCTCCAAGAACGAGGGGAGGAGTGAGACAGTAGACGCTTCAGTGGCTGACGGAAAGGAGCAGGGGATGAGAGGAAGCCACAGTAAGGAGGGGCCACCTGTAGGTGGCTTCACACTGCACTGCAGGCAGATTCCTCGCCATCTGAGACATCAGACACCAGCCCGCATAGGAAGACACATCCTTTCAAATGAGCGGGGTTTTGAAAGAAGAGGAAGGAGCAATTGCCTAGAGGTAGAAGTTGACTTTGGGAATCAGTCAAAGATGGGATTTTGTAGAAGAATAAAAAGCAACCACCATTTGCAAGGACTGCAGAAAAATAGCATTCTGAGAATATAGCTAGATTGTGGCTAAAGCATGTAGGGGAAAGAAATGTTTGAAAAAGAGGTTATGGAGGGAGGTTGCTGGGTCACAGGGTAGTTCTATTTCAAGTTTTTTAAGGAGCTTCCATACTGTTGCCCATGGTGGCAGTACCAGCCTACATTCCCACCAACAGTGTAGGAAGAAGGGTCCTCTTCTCCCCACGCCCTCTCCAGCATTTACTGGTTGTAGACTTTTGATAATGGCCATTCTGACCGTGTGAGGTGATAGCTCACTGTAGTTTGGATTTGCATTTCTCTGATAATTAGTGAGGCTGTGCCTCTTCTCATGTGCTTTTTAGCCTTTTAGTATGTGCTTTACTTTTTCAGTATGACTTCTCTGGAAAAAAATCTCTATTTAGATCTTCAGCTCATTTTTTGATTGTTTGTTTGTTTTAATATTGAGCTTCAAGAACTCAATATTATATATACAACATGAGTTGGTGTATTTTGGAGATTAATCCCTTATCTGTTACTTCATTTGCAAATATTTTCTTCCATTCTGAGAGCTGTCTTTTTGTTTTGTTTATTGTTTCCTTTGTTGTGTAAAATCTTTTAAGTTTAGTTAGGTGCCTTTTGTTTGTTTTTATTTTCATTACTCTAAGAGACAGCTCAAAATTACGTCAAAGAGTGTTCTGCATATATTTTCCTCTAAGAGTTTTGTAGTATCTGGCCTTCCATTTAGGTCTTTAGTCCATCTTTAATTTATCTTTGTGTATGGTGTTAGGGAGTGTTCTAATTTCACTCTTTTCCAAGTAGCTGTGCAGTTCCCAACATCACTTATTGAAGAGACTGTCTTTTCTCCATTGTACATTGCTGCCTCCTCTGTAGTGGATTAGGTGGCCAAGGGGCACGGGCTTATCTCTGGACTTTGATCCCGTCCCATCGGCCTAAATTTCTGTCTTTGTGCCATGATTATACTGTCTCTATTACTGTAGTTCTGTAGAATAGTCTGAAATCAGAGCCTGACTCCTCTAGCTCCATTTTTCTTTCTCAGTATCTCTTTGTCTATGTATGGCCTTCTGTGTTTCCATACAAATTGTAAAATTTTTTGTTCTCATTCTGTGAAAAACGCCATCGGCAATTTGATAGGGATTGCACTGAATCATTGCTTTGGGTAGCAGAGTCATTTTCACAGTATTGATTCTTCCAGTCCAAGAACATGGTCTGTCTTTCCATATGTTTGTGTCATCTTTTATTTCTTACCTTACAATTTTCTGAGCATAGGTTTATTCCTAAGCATTTTATTCTTTTTGATGTACACCTGAAACTAACTCAACACTGTCAATCAACTATATTCTAAAAAAAAAAAGTTTTTTTTTTTAATGAACAACAAAAAAGAAAGAAATAGACTCATAGACATAGAAATCAAGCTTATGATTACCAAAGGGGAATTTATCTCAAAAAGAGATAAATTAGAAATTTGGGATTATCAGATACAAAACTGCTATCCATAAAATAAATAAGCAGCAGATTTACTATAAAACACAGGGAACTGTATTCAATGTCTTATAATAACCTATAATGGAAAATAATCTGAAATACATGTGTTTATATAGGTATACACACACACACATATATATATATATACATGCCAGAATCACTTTGCTGTACACCTGAAACTAACACAACATTGCAAATCAATTATACTATAATAAAAAAATAAAAAAGAGGTAAGGAGAGTGATAATGAGTTTATAATAAATGTTGAGACCTTTCGCATATAGCAGGCAGGTCAGAAAAGGATGGGAAATCAGGTGAAATTAGGCAACGGACAGAGCATTTTGGAGTCAGAGACCAGGGCTTGCCTGGCCTGGATGAAAACACTTGGGGTGCTGGATGCATCTGAGTGCCAAGATAAGTGGACTTGCAAGTCATGGTGAGGGACTTTAAATAAACTTATAACCAACCCTGACTCCAGCTTTTCAAAGAACCCTTGCTCAGTGACTGAGTAGGGAGAGGTGGCAGAGGACTACCGCGGAAGGATGGCTGGTTTTCACCAAGAGCAGGTATAATAGAACCTTTTACTGTAAAACAGACCTAACTCCTTAGTAAATTTGGTTGATCTAAGGTTCTAATGCTGTCCTGGGGCCTGGGACCTGAGCTGCTCAGGGCTGGAGTAAACTGCAGACAAATGTGTGTGTGTACGTGGTTAGGGAGGGGTGCCTGATGGAGGAAAAGGTGCTTCTGAAGTATCTTCCGTGTGCCTGTCGAGAGACAGCCTCTCAATACAGAACGCAGCAGTGGCCTTTGGTGAAAGAGCTGTAATTTTGATGAAGTCAGGTGCGGGTCACTAATACTGCTCTTTCTTAACACTGTTGCTGTTGCTGTTCAGTTGCTAAGTTATGTCTGACTCCTTGAGACCCCGTGGAAGGCAGCACGCCAGGCTTCCCTGCCCTTCACCATCTCCTGGAGTTTGTTCAAACTCATGTCCATTGAGTCGATGATGCTGGCCACCCATGTCATCCTCTGTCTCCCCCTTCTCCTCTGAAGATTAGCAAGCTTAAAGAAACTCTGGGGAGCCTGAGCAGCAGGGAATGAATGGATTGGGGTTTGCAGATAGCTGTCCTCACCAGCAGCAAACCAACCGCTGCCAGGCCGTGTGCAGGCATGCAGTGTGGACTCCCATAAGCCCAGCTCCTAGTATCTGCAACCTCGTCTCTGAACATCCACTTCTAGTTCTTGCTCTAACAACACCTGGCTGTTATTGGGGAGTGTTACTTCCCTTACAGGTCTTATAAATGGTCGTGGCCCACATCCCTCACACAAAAATAGAATCCCAGTCGCACCAGTGGCATGACAGTGTGGATTATGGAGAATTTAATTATGAACTTCAAGGTGAAGGGTTTGCCACAGTTTTATTCTTCTGTTTTAGAAAGCTTTCTTTTCCTAATACATGTTGGCCAGAATACTTGGAGAAGTGACATCTATCTGCTGATTATCCATTTGAGAGCTTTCCTTAGCTTGTTTCATGTTATATCAACAAAATAATGCTAACCTAACAAAGCAGCCAAGGGCTTCCCAGGTGGTAAAGAATCCGCCCACAAACGCAGGAGGAACAGGTTCGATCCCTGGGTAAGGAAGGTCATCTGAAGAAGAAAATGGCAATCTATTCCAGTATTCTTGCCTGGGAAATCCCACGGACAAGGAGCCTGGTGGGCTACAAAGTCCATGGAGTCGCAAAAGAACTGGACACAACTGAACGACTAAATAGCAACAACGGTAAAGCAATAAAGCCACAACCCGAGAAGCTGTTATCATCTGCCTCTGTCCTGAGGGTCTCACAGATGCGGCCATCTCTGTATCTGGCCTGAATTTGACCATCTAAATCATGACCGTTAATTTTCCCTACAAGATACCTTCATAGGGAGTAGATACTAAGCGTAACGAAGATGATTTTCAAAACCAGTGGATATATAAGGGGGGACACGCCTTTCCTAACTGTTAGAGCTGAGACAGCCAAATCAAGAGTAGTACATGTAGAAATGTGCTCATACCTGTGCTACGAAGGCTTTTGTTCATAGACGTTAAAATTCATAGTAAACGCAAAGGTAAATGAACTGGGTGAATCTGTTGAAAATATTAATAAACACTTCATTAAGTAAATAAGGATGAAAGCAAACTTTGCTCTTCTAGGGTTACAGCTTTACATGTACACCTAATAGCTGTTCAAGTTATTTAGGACTTATAGTCTCAAACTTATTAATTAGGGGAAAATGCACCTCTACGATCAGCGAGCCTGAAACAAAGAAGGAACGAACTCTGTGGATGATTTCTCTGTGGGCAGGCGCTGCTGATGGCCCCATATGCTTGCTTCATTGCTTCATGAATATAGGAAGCTTTCCAGGTTACATGTGCAGCCCTATGAGTCTATTTTAGTTGGATTTGGGTAGAATGACAGGATTTAACTTTTAAGGAGAAGTGAACACTTCATTTTTAGCAACACTGTGTTGGAGGCGGATGAACCTGGTCACGAGGGGCCCCGTGTGCAGTCACTCTGCCAGGTGGCTCTCATCGGGGTGTTCATTGTTGAGAACCCCGCTATTTCTGCCTGAGGTTTGAAGCCAGGACTTCGCAGGATTCCCTGCTGCATGGCTCAGCTCTTCCCATGCACAGAGCAGATGGGTGAGGCAGAAGAAGACCCCACCTCGGAGGCGACCAGGCTGCATTCCAGAGGCCAGCAGCCGTGCTGCTCTTCGTCGGAGGGAACGCTAATTGGAGGTGGCGAGTGAAAGTTAGAGCTGAAAACTGGACTTGGCTTATGAGCCACTGGGAAACTTGTTAGAGGTTTTATCGCCACATTTTGATAAACAGAAACAAAATGTTCACATTAAAAACATGAGTAAATTGTTTCCAAGTTAGCTTAGAACACAGGCCTCAAGGTTAAGCACAGGGGTCACAAGAGCCTTTCTTAATGTTCAGAAGTAACGTGATCATTTGTATTAAAATACTACCAAGTCATCTGGATTCTTGGAATTTCCACTAAATTCTAACTGACATAAATAGCAGACATAGGTCTTCTTTCCTGATTTCTCTGGCTGTACCTTTGTACGGCTTCACTGTGCCAGTTACTGTATTGTCTTATATTCTTGTGCCTCTTTTTTTTCCTCTTGCTCTTTCACTTTCTTTCGGGAAGAGACCATGTATTTTCATCATTATATCCCTAGAACTGAGTCCAGTGCCCCAAAGTCAAAAGTTAAAACATGACAGAAAGAAGCAGCCAACATTCCTTCTAGCAGCGGTCAAGGATGGTCATACAAAATAAAGATAATTTATAGTTTTGGACTAAACTGAACAGTGTTTTTCAACTACAGGCCTTCCCCAGTTATAGATTTATTTAGTTTACCATTAAAATTATCTATGTGGGTTTAAGTAAACAGACTTTAAATCAAGTCTTTACCCACCATTCTCATTACAAGTTGAGCATTGCCGCTACAGGCACAAAATGGGTATGGTGGTACGTGAGGAAATTTTGCTGAAGAATATGTTTAATGGTTTTGAGATAATTAGAGAAGAGGAAAGACTCTGCCTGCAATGCAGGAGATCCAGGTTCGATCCCTGGGTCGGGAAGATTCCCTGGAGAAGGGGATAGCCACCCACTCTAGTATTCTTGCCTGGAGAATCCCAGGGACAGAGGCGCCTGGCGGGTTGTAATTCATTGGGTCGCACAGAGTCGGACACGACTGACGACTAAGCGCCAGACCTACCCCTTTTGCCCACGCCTCCTCTACTTCCCATTCCCATGGCTTGGAGCTCTCTTTATTTCTGTCTCTCTGAGAATCTCAGTTAATTTCTACTCTGATATATTTCACTTTTTACATTATAGAAAGTTAGAAATTGCATTAAATATGCAACCATGACTATTTTCAACGTGGAATGTAACTGTACACAGAGTAAACAGCAAGAGATACATCCTTAATTATAATTTTAAAACTGGAAAAAGCTTGTAGCTATATTTAACAACTCTAACGGTTTCTTTGAATGGAGGTCTGCCATTAAATGTATTATTCACATTTACACTTTTCATCATGATGGAAATTTATTTTAATCTAACAAGTGATAGAACTGCAAATGCGTATAGCTTGCAAAAAGTAAACTGTGTCATTTGTATCATCAGCAGAGATCAGTGGGAGCCCAAGTGGCACCGGATGTGCCAAGCAGACCAAACTAACACTGCCAGGACTCTGAAATCTAACTGGTCACTGGGCCTGCAGAGCCCACGGGAGTAGACTATGACCTGTTTGTCAAAACGAAAAAGCTGACTGCCTGATAAAATTTTAAAAATTCAAATGAGACTAATAGTTTCCTAACATAATGTCCAAAATGTCCTAGATACAACTGAGAAATCACCCATCATACCAAGAATTAGGAAAACTACAACTTGAGTGAGTAAAGAAAGTGAACTGATATCATCAACTCAATCTGAGCTGACTCATATTTTTAAACTATCTGACAAAGATTTAAAGTACCATCATAAAATGATTTAATAAGCAATTACAAATTCTCTTGAGTAAAAGGAAAAATAGACAATATCAGCAAAGAGTTAGATGATAAAATATGGAAATTATAAAACTGGAAAATTAAATAGGAGAAACAATCAATTCTCTGGATGGGCACAATAGTGGAGAGGAGAAGAAAGAGAATAAAATCTGTGACTTTTGAGGACAGATCAATAAAATTTACCCATTCTAAACAAAAAAGAGGGAAAAATTAACAGAACTCAGGAATCTGTGGAAAAATAGGAAAAGACACAAAGTTTACATTATCAGAGTTGCAGGAGAAGAAAAAGAGACTAGGGCTGAAAGAGCAATAAAAGAAAAAACACTTGGCTAGAGACATCCTAAATTTGGCAAAAGACATACATCCACAGATTTGAAAAGTTGAGTGAATTTCAAACTGGAAAAAAAAATAGACACAGAGATACATTCATAAATAAAATTCTGAAAACGAAAGACAGAGTTGAAGGTGTTATCACTCCATAATTTTTCTCTGCAAGGAGTCAGAGAAAAGATGCGCTACCTACAGGGGACCATGAATTTCAATGAGAGTGGATTTCTTACTTGAAAAATAGAGTGCAGAAGGAAGAGACGTATATTTCTTCAAATGCTTAAAGAAAAGAATTGTCAACCATGAATTCTATGTTCAACCAACTATCTTTCAGGAATAAATGGGCAATAAAGACTTTCTCAAATAAAAACTAAAAGAATTGTCACCAGCACACCAACTCTTAAAGCAAAGCTAAAGAAAGTTCCTGGAACAGAAACTAGTAGCATAAGAATCTTGAGGCAAAAGGCAGAAGGAAAGAAAATGGAGAGGGCAGGCAGACAGAGCACAGCACCCTTCTTTACACAGACTTTCTAAATTATATGTGATGATCAAAATAAGAACTAGAATACCATCTTATCCTCAAGACAATGATACTTTAAAGTGGGGAAGATAAAGAGACCTAAGCGGAAAAGGAATTTTCCTCTGCTTCACCCAAAACTGTAAAATGTTAATACCAATCGGCTATGAATTACATGTGTACACTGTAATAGGCAGAAGAACCATATTGTGTATATGAAAATAGACAATACATCTAAAATAATAGAACTAAATCAAGATGAAAACCCTAAAAAATGGTCAAGTATCCCATAGAAAGGTAAGAAAAGAGAAACAAATCAAAGAGAAAACAAATAATAAAATGGCAGAGTTTACCCCAACCACATCAATAATTACGTCCAGGTAGATAGTCTAAATATATCAACTAAAAAGCAGAGACTGAAAAACAGTTTTTAAAAAGCATGATGCAATAATATGCTTTTTTATTATGACATTTAAAAGAAACTCACTTCAAATTAAATGACAAAAGAGTTGAAAGTATAAGGATGGAAAAAGGCATACTGTATAAATATTAATATTTTTAAAAGGCAGGAGCATGATTGTTCATGTCAAAAATATAAAAGAATTGAAAAAAAAATCCTAGAACTAATCAATGATTATAGCATGGTATCTGAGCACAAGGTTAATATATAAAAGTCAAAAGTCAATTGCTTTCCTACATAACAGCAGTGAACACATGGAATTTGAAATTAACAACACAGTACCATTTATAGGGGCACTCCAGAAACAAAATACTTAGGTATAAATCTAACAAAATATGTATAAGATATATTTAACAAATTATGTGTAAGACTGACATGAGTCAGCTTACAAAGGGGCTTCCCAGGTGGCTCAGTGGTAAAGAATCTGCCTGCCAATGCAGGCGAGGAGGGTTCGATCCCTGGGTTGGGAAGATCCCCTGGAGAAGGAAATGGCAACCCAGTCCAGTCTTCTTGCCTGGGAAATCTCATGGACAGAGAAGCCTGGCAGGCTACAGTCTGTGGGGTCACAAAGAGTCAGACAGGACTGAGCCACTAAACACGCTTGTGACCCTGAATTACCATTTGAAGGACAATTGGTTCTGAGAACCCTCTTTGGAAGTCACGTTGAGGGGAAGGTGAGCGATTTCATGAAGCCATACTTGGGGCAGCCCAGGACTTCTTAGCTCATGCAGTCATTCTCAGCTGCTCCTCAGAAATCCAGGCCAACACACTTTCCTGGGGCATTTTATTGCCTCTCTTGTTCAGATCTGCAAGTACATCGGTCAGCCATGTCCTTTCATCTGATGAGGCAACATTAGCAGAGGCCTCTGACTTTGATAGAATCTCCTCTTTATAACCTTACACCCAAGAAAAAACATTTATAACTCGCTTACCTTGTTTCAAGAAGAACTTTCAGTGGCTAACAAAATCACTTACACTACACCAAGATCACACGGCTCAGAAAATACAAGAAAATAAGGTAACTAAGAAAAGAAACAGAACAATAAATTGCTCCTTAAGAAACAGAACAGGAAATTTGAATAACCCCAGGGGTGGAGTTAATACAGAAATGTATTATCAGAAAAACCTATATGCTTGTAGAACCCACTTTTACCCTATAAGATTTCCCGCATCTTACATTGTTGGGAAATGTGATGTATTGCAAGATTTATTTCTTGCTTTTTTTCATTTATCAAGATTTATTTGCACACCTTTTACTAAGCGGAAAAGCACGCAAGCTGGAAGCTATTCAGGAAGAACTATACTGTTCCTGACGTTGGCACTGGCGAGACTTTCCTCCTGTGTGTTTTCACAGAGGGGACAGTGAATCAGGACATTCTCTACAGCAACTTAATCCAAACACTGCCAAGAAACAAAGGTCATTGCACATAAAAACTGAGACGTTAAAAGAAAGGGAATACTAAGTGTAAATAGACCCATCCCCCCCTTTTTTTCTTATTCCTTATTTAGTTTTCTTAGAAACCCCCAACAGCAGCTGAAATACTGCTCTCAGATATCACTGGATCCATTGAGAGAGAAATAAGGCAGAAATCCAGGTTGCACTTAGTTTCCTCAGTGGCATCTATGCAATGGTAGGTAATTGCTGCTGCTGCTGCTGCTGCTGCTGCTGCTGCTGCTGCTAAGTCGCTTCAGGCGTGTCCGACTCTGTGCGACCCCATAGACGGCAGCCCACCAGGCTCCCCTGTCCCTGGGATTCTCAAGGCAAGAACACTGGAGCGGGGTGCCATTGCCTTCTCCAGGTAATTGCTACTCATCATCAAATACAGGATTGTCTCCAAACTTTTGAAAAGTTTCAGAAATGGGAAAAGACACAAACACAACTGTTCATGCAAATTTCCACTGGGTTTAGAGTAAGAATATTGTAGAATAAGACAGAGTCCTTTAAATTTGATATGGGCAACAACTTTCGCTATAGAATAGTTGATTACTTGAGACTAACTAGATCATTGTTCTCAGTGTAAATATAACTTTGCTAACTTTTTAAGCAAATCTGAATAACATAAAATGTAACATCATTATAAAATTTAATGACACAAAAATTCTAAACTTTTCTCTCTCTAAGGTGAAGAGCTTGAGTTGGCTTCTAATTCCCCAGGATAAAGTATACAAGTGTTTCCCCTTTTTACGCCTCTTCTACCCCCGTTTTTAACATTTTCCTCACGATTTGAGGAATTACCATAGGCGAAATGAGGTATTTTCCGGCCCATAAGGGGGGACCCTTTGCACCAGGGCACAGAGGTTACACAGCACCGCTCTCCGGGTGAATGCACGATCCGCTGGCAAACGCTAGAAAGGCGAGGTGTCTCCCCCGCGCCGGGCCTTACCTGTGAGTCCGGGTGGACAGATGCAGGCGTACGGGGAGGCTTCGGGGCGGCGGGATGCAGACAGCGGCCTGGCCGGGCGCCCACGCCCCGGCTCCGAGGGCAGCTCCACGCACCGCCCGCCGGCCTGGCAGGGGCCGCTCGCGCATCCGTCGAGGTCGGTCTCACACCGCGCGCCCGTGTACCCTGCGGGACGAACGGCCAGAGAGGCTGCGGGCTCAGAGCTCCTCCGCCACGGAGCACGCGCCTGACTGGAGGCCGGCCACCGCCGGCGCCAGGTCACAGGGGCTGGGCCCCCTCGAGGAGCCGGCAAGGGGACCTGATAAAGGGGGCTCCCGTGAACGTTAAGAGCAACAGTGGAGTCACTTCCACGGCACCACCCAACACGCAACAAAGAAGGATGAAGGGGCTTCAGGATCATCGTGACTTAACCCGGAAGTTTTAACTAAACTCCAGTTCTTCAAACATTCCAACTGTTTGAATGCTACGCAAGAAAAATAAAAAGATATATTTTCCCAGAGTATAGACGTAAAGTCAGCAGACTGCAGGTGGGTGCTGGTGGTAAAGAGTTCGCCTGCCAACGCAGGAGATGTGGAAGAAGTGGGTTCAGTCCCTGGGCCAGGCAGATCCCCCGGAGGAGGAGATGGCAACCCGCTCCAGCATCCTTGCCTGGAGAATCCCATGAACAGAGGAGCCTGGCAGGCTCAGCACTGCAAAGAGTCAGACAGGCCTGAAGCGACTTAGCACACAGCACACACTCGGCAGAAAGTACGTAGCCAAGCCTCAGTGCTTCTCTTAAACCTCGAAGCAGAGGTAAACGATTTCCTTACACACCGTGAGACAGAAGAAGAAACTATTTTGTATTTGACTGGATTTAGCTGGGCCATTTTACTAGGGACAAGAATAAAAACAACAAAACATGAATGATTTAGTATTTTATAAAATATTTGGATATTAAATATAAAAGAAAGTCCCTGCCAGCACTATTTTCTGTGGTTTTACCGACATATGCACCTGTTAAAACCATATATGTGTCTATTTATTGTGTGCGTTAACGTACCTGGAGCTGTACTGACTGCATGCATCGTGCACTACGGCTTGGTTTCTTTACTCCCTTGCACAATCTATCCATGTTAGAAATACAGAGCTGACTCATAATTTTCAACAATTGCCAAGTTGTCCATAACATAGATGTGTATAATTTGACCATTCCATTCCCTTAGGGGGGTTATATACATTTTTGATATTACAATATTGTATTGAATAGCATCACATATGTGGCTTGTGCAAATGTCTGAGTGCAACACTGGGGTCTATGCTAGGAGTGGGCTTTCTGGGTTATAGGTTATGGACATTTCAAATTTTAACAGATGCTGGTAACGACCTCTGGAGAAACTGTAGAGGTTGTTACATGTCTACTGGCACAGGATAAGAGTGTGTATGGTCCAGACCCTTGTCAACACTTGCCACACCAAGCAAAAATTTTTACCAGTTGGCTAGATAAAAAATCATACCTTATCATTGTTTGCTTTACATTTCCCCAGATATTATTGAATTTAATATTTTTTGAAATTTTTTATCATTTCATATCTTTTTCTATTAGGTTGTTTTTCTTACCGATTTCGACTATTTACATACTATGTGTAGTGCTAGTCCAAAAATGTAAATTTAGTAAGTGCTAATATAATGCTGAGGAGTGTGTCCAGGATCACACCAGCTGTTTTGTGAGATGATGAAAGAGATGTACGAAGTTCCTATAGGAACACAATCTGACTTATAATACAAATGACTTCACCTACGGGTCTTTGCAATGTCACTTAACTGCTGAAAAATATGTTTTTAAAATAAAATTGCAATCCAAAATGGTAAAGGTTATAAATCTAATCATGGCCTTTCTTTACTTTGAAACCATTCAATGGCTTCACTTTTCACACAGAATAAAGTTCAAATTCCCTAACCTGGCCAGCCCTTTATTATCTGGCCCCATTCCCAAATCTGTTCCTGTCTGTCCCTAGAATGCTTTCTGTCCCAGGGCCTTTATAATACCGTTCCCTCCCCTAGAAAACCCTCCTCCAAGACTGCCTGCATAACTCTTAAGTTTTCCGACTCAATCTTTTATTACTTTCTCACAATGTCATTTCCTCATGGACAGATCTAAATAAGAACCTTTTTTCTCTCACATACCCAATTCTTTCCTTTCATTGTCTTACAAAGATTGGTATTATGTGCTTATTTTTAGAGGTATCTTTTAAAATTCACTTATGTATATAGTTTTCACTTGATTGCTCAGACAGTAAAGAATCTGCCTGCAACGCAGGAGACTCGGGTGCCAGCCCTGGGTCAGGAAGATCTCCTGGAGGAGAGAATGACAACCCACTTCCTCCATGCGAGTGCATAGCAACTCGCTCCAGTATTCTTGCCTGGAAATCTCACAGACAGAGGAGCCTGGCGGGCTGCAGTCCATGGGGTCGCAAAAGGGCTGGACATGACTGAGCGCTTAAACAAACGACATAGCTTTCACTTATTTATGTAGCTGTCTCCCTCAACAGACTGTGAGCTCCGTAAAAGCAAAGACTCTGTTTTTACTCACCACGCTAGGATTGAGCAACACCTGAGTACTAGGCCTTCCGTCAACTCCTGAATGAGATTCAAACAGAACTAATCAACAATTTAGATGATAATCCTCGCTTAGCAAATAAACTAGAGAGTTGATGAACTCTTAATGAGCAAATAATGAGAACATGATACGAATGCTCATCTTGTAGTTTTAATAAAACCTATATGGGGTCCCATGTCAAGTCATAACCGCAACACAGTCTGCTGCTCGTCCATATGACACTTTTGTCACATTTGAACCTGGGGTCTTTACCAACCTTCTCAAGAAGACACTGAGAGTCGAAAAGGAAACTGGAAGCACATGTCAGATGAGGGTCCCACAATCCTTTGTCATGACCCCACCCCTAGAACCCTCGGTCTCTTAAGCCTGAATGTTTATTTTTCAAGGGTTCTTATTTCATACTTAAGGATCTACACCCATTCACTGAATAATGGTTTTCACAAGTTTTCTTTAAACATCTTGACTTCCTGAAGTTCTCTTTTCAATCTTCTTCTCATTCTAAGTTTGAAGACATATGCACAGTCCAGGTTAGGAAGTGATTTAGGACTTTCATAAATCTTGTTTTGCTTTTTGGCTCATGCATTGTCTTTATTCCTATCCTGAACATTAGGGAGTTTCTGATTTATGGTATTATGGGTTCCGCCCTTACCACTGGGCCCTGTGGGGATTCTGTTTGCTGTTCTCTCAACCAGAGGTATAAATAGATTCTTTCAGTCAAGGCTACATTCAATAGTTCTAACAAGTTTTCCTATAAAACTCTGTACAAAGAAACAATATGATGCTGAGTCAAGACCCCAGGGTTCTTAAATTACATGTTTTAAGAAAAAAAACAACAACAATCTTTTCTGGGTAACAGGAAAACTTTTAAGATAAGCATTTAAGGTGACTGACACTTGTGATTAATTAGCCCTGAAACGAGGACCCTGGGCAATTACAGCACTGCATTCTTATCATCACGCTCAGTGGCAGGCATCTCATGATCCAAAGGGACGGTCTACGATTCTTAGATAAACCTTTTCTTTACATATAACTGTGAGATCTGGGTACAAAGACATTGTGAGTTATCTCTCTAGGCAAAATCGACATCCATCCAGTGACCCAAGAGAGAAACTCAGAGGCAGAACTGTCCTAAACTGGTGCTCCTTCCCAATCCTCAAGTCACTTCCACCTCCTAAAGGGCTCCTGTGGCCGTCCATGCACTCACATCCACCCCGCCACTGGCATCTTTGTTCCAGTCTGTGACTTACCTGTTATTTAAATCACTGCAGAAGCCTCACGGGATTCCCTGCGATTAGCCTTATTTCTCTCTATCGTTCTTCCACTGAAGTGCCAGGGAGCTCTTGGTAAATTAACAGGTCAGACTGCCCCACGGTTTGCAGGGCGGACATCGTGATCTGGCTTCAGCCTTGTTTTGCTCCTCAGCCCACCCCTCTACCCTCAGCTCTGCGTAGCCCAGCATTTTGAAGAGTCCCTCCAGGCCCCACAGTTGGATGGACTCTTTTCTCTGTGCTCCTGTTGCCCTTTCATCTTTCCCTTTTCTTTTTCCTCTCTTCTATCCTTAAACAAGCAATGAGCTACCACCTGCCGGCCTTAGGGTCTAGAATGGCCCGTCTCCTAATTCTGGGGCCAGGCTGACATTTCTCGACTTGCTGTGGTCTAGGCGGAGCTGGGAGCTCCTTCTGTATTGCTGGACTTCATTCCACAACGACACTATGAGGCGGATGTTATCATCATCATCTCTGCTTCCTCTGTCGATGAGGAAACCGAGGCTCAGAGCAGAGACGTGGCCAAAGTCACACAGCTTGGGGGTACATTTCTGGGGTGCGCTTAGTGATCTTTCAAGTTTCCTAAAATGCTGCCTCCTCAGTCAAGCCGTAGCTAAACATTTTCTCCCCTTATTCCCTTTTATGGAATTCATTAGAGATTCTTGTGAAAGTGTTAGTCGCTCAGTCATGTCTAACTCGTTGCAACCCCATGGACTGTAGCCTGCTAGGCTCCTTTGTCCATGGAATTGTCCAGGCAAGAATCCTGGAGTGAGTTGTCATTCCCTTCTCTAGGGGATCTTCTTGACCCAGGGATTGAACCCGGGTCTCCTGCATTGCAGGCAAATTCTTTACTGTCTGAGCCACCCAAAATTGTACTGTACACAGTTTTTCCACACTGTATTCCTGCTAGAATTTAAGCTCCTTGGAAGGAGGGACTGTGTCTCTGTGATCCCCTAATCCTTCATATACACAGTTGGCAGTGAAATCTTTGGGGCTTGAATGAGTGGGACTCATACTGGTCTTTTTTAGGCAGCTCTCCTTTGCTGCCTGACTCCATTACAAACCCTTCAGAACAGCAGGACCCAAGGCATTGCTTTCGTGGAAGACAACTTTTCCGTGAACTGGACAGGGGTGGGGAGGTGGTTTCAGGATGATTCGAGCACATTACATTTATTGTGCACTTCATTTCTATTATTATTACATCAGCTCATCTCAAATCATCAGGCATTAGATCCCAGAGGTCGGGGGCCCCTATTTTAGAGCACAGAAACCATCTGTCATATACAATTTCCACCTCCTGGAGTAGAACGTGGAATGTAGTAATAATAGTTGCTTTTTCTTTTTTCAATACTTAATACACGCCAGGTTCCATTTTCATAATTTTACCCCTCACAACAATGCTACAAATAGCTTTTTTATCCCTCACTGTGGATGAGAAATGTAAGAATTAAAGGGTAATTCACCCTAGTTTACTCAGTCAACCAATGGTGGGCTCGTCCTGCTCCCAAGCTGTCCACTCCACCCCTGCTTCTAGAGTGAGGTCCTGTTCAGAGTGTTGATTGAGTATTGAGGGTTGACTGATGACAAGACCATGTAATAACATGTTTTGGAAAAGAATTCAGTGTTGGAGGTGCCTTGTTGATTCAAGTGTTACAAATTGTTTCCTAGTGACAAGGACCAATGGCCAAAGGATAACAAATACATCCTCTTCATTATCTAGAAGTGGGGAGACACATGAGGTACACAGAGCTCTGAGCCACAGAATTCCCAGCTTCCATTCATACTTTTAAGTTTGTTTGGTTTTTACCAAAGCATGTAAAATGTTCCTCAGACACCAAGATGCCTTTTGATCAGAAACTGCTATTGACCGGATTGACCCCTGTCTCCATGCCTCCCCCCAACTACAGGGCCTCCCTTTCCTTAGATAACAACATGAGTGGGGAGGTGGGAATACGCAGTCAGTAAGCTGAACGCAGAGCTCCAGAGAAGAGCAAGAAGAGATAAGCAAGCCTTCCTCAGCAAGCAATGCAAAGAAATAGAGGAAAACAACAGAATGGGAAAGACTAGAGATCTCTTCAAGAAAATTAGAGATACCAAGGGAACATTTCATGCAAAGATGGGCTCGATTTTTTCGAGACAGAAATGGTCTGGACCTAACAGAAGCAGAAGATATTAAGAAGAGGTGGCAAGAATACACAGAAGAACTGTACAAAAAGGATCTTCATGACCCGGATAATCACAATGGTGTGATCACTCATCTAGAGCCAGACACCCTGGAATGTGAAGTCAAGTGGGCTTTAGAAAGCATCACTATAAACAAAGCTAGTGCAGGTGATGGAATTCCAGTGGAGCTATTTCAAATAGTGAAACGTGATGCTGTGAAAGTGTTGCACTCAATATGCCAGCACATTTGGAAAACTCAGCAGTGGCTACAGGACTGGAAAAGGTCAGTTTTCATTCCAATCTCAAAGAACGGCAATGCCAAAGAATGCTCAAACTACCACACAGTTGCACTCATCTCACATGTTAGTAAAGTCATGCTCAAAATTCTCCAAGCCAGGCTTCAGCAATACATGAACCGTGAAGGCAGAGGAACCAGAGATCAAATTGCCAACATCTGCTGGATCATGGAAAAAGCAAGAGAGTTCCAGAAAAAACATCTACTTCTGCTTTCTTGACTATGCCAAAGCCTTTGACTGTGTGGATCACAATAAACTGTGGAAAATTCTAAAAGAGATGGGAATACCAGACCACCTGACTTGCCTCTTGAGAAATCTGTATGCAGGTCAGGAAGCAACAGTTAGAACTGGACATGGAACAACAGACTGGTTCCAAATAGGAAAAGGAGTAGTCAAAGCTGTATATTGTCACCCTGCTTATTTAACTTCTATGCAGAGTAGATCATGAGAAACACTGGACTGGAAGAAACACAAGCTGGAATCAAGACTGCCGGGAGAAATATCAATAACCTCAGATATGCAGATGATACCACCCTTATGGCAGAAAGTGAAGAGGAGTTAAAAAGCCTCTTGATGAAAGTGAAAGAGGAGGGCGAAAAAGTTGGCCTAAAGCTCAACATTCAGAAAACGAAGATCATGGCATCCAGTCCCATCACTCCATGGGAAACAGATGGAGAAACAGTGGAAACAGTATCAGACTTTATTTTTGGGGGCTCCAAAATCACTGCAGATGGTGATTGCAGCCATGAAATTAAAAGACGCTTACTCCTTGGAAGAAAAGTTATGACCAACCTAGACAGCATATTCAAGAGCAGAGACATTACTTTGCCGACTAAGGGCTGTCTAGTCAAGACTATGGTTTTTCCAGTAGTCATGTATGGATGTGAGATTTGGACTATGAAGAAGGCTGAGTGCCGAAGAATTGATGCTTTTGAATTGATGCTTTTGGTGTTGGAGAAGACTCTTGAGAGTCCCTTGGACTGCAAGGAGATCCAACCAGTCCATTCTAAAGAAGATCAACCCTGGGATTTCTTTGGAAGGAATGATGCTAAAGCTGAAGCTCCAGTATTTTGGCCACCTCATGCAAAGAGTTGACTCATTGGAAAAGACTTTGATGCTGGGAGGGATTGGGGGCAGGAGGAGAAGGTGGCGATCGAGGATGAGATGGCTGGATGGCATCACTGACTCAATGGACGCGAGTCTGAGTGAACTCCGGGAGTTGGTGACGGACAGGGAGGCCTGGTGTGCTGCAGGGTCGCAAAGAGTCAGACACGACTGAGTGACTGAACTGAACTGAAGCTTAGATTTTAAATAATTGAATGCTTATTGGTTGTTTTCTAATGGCTCAAGAAAGAAGAGAGGCGAAATGCACTTTCCCTTCTAGCAATAAAATCCTAGTAAGAGTTAGTAACAGCAGCAGCAGTGAGAGTTAGGTTGAAGTATGTCAAGCAGGTTATTTTTTGCCAAAATTAACATCAATATTTATGAGCAGCTTGTTGATTCAAGTGTCACATACTGTCTCCTATCACCTCTACGCTCAAGTCCAGTTACCTTTTAAGTGTGATTTAAAATTATGGTTTATGTATGTGTAACTTGTATTGACTTTTGCATTATAAAAGGTGAGCAGAATACTTACATTTCTGAAAAATCATTCTATACTATGGGGACCATCAACAATCACCCTGATTGACTCCATGAATTGCAACACAAGCACTTAGGATTTTAATAGAGTTTCATGGGTTTAAATATGTTCTAGGTGTCAATGAAAACATCTTGGAGGAGAAGGAAGCATCTCCCAGTGAATTTTACTCCACGAAAACCATGCTGAAATCAACCCTTCCATTGAGTATCTTTTTCCTCTGCATTTCTTCTAGAAGATTCTGATGACTGGGCACCTTTGTAATCTAGTTCAGATAATGCATAGTGTAGCAATAGATATGTTTGAGCACTGAAGAACATGATTAAATCGAACAATGATAACTAGAAGAAAGAGTTGGTTTTAAACCTCCGGCAACAAGAGTTGTTAGTTTCCATTTGCCCTAAGTTATTTGTTTCTATTCTATGCAAAAGAAAAAAAAAAAAAAAACCAGTGGGAGGAATCCTGTCACTCACCAGGCCGGCAGCGGCAGGTGTAGCGGTCAGCACTGTCCTCGCAGGTGGCGTTGTTGTGACAGGGCTGAGACCAACAGGGGGGCAGCCGGGTCTCACAGCGTGTCCCCGTGAACCCGCTACCTGCGCAGGCACAGCTGTACCTGGGGAGCAAAACGAAGTCGGGACATCAGCCCGTGCTCACGGGGGGTGACGCATCCTTATCCTGTCTCTCCCCTCTCCCTCAGCGCGGGCTTAATGCCTACCCAAAGCATATGCTTGCAGGCTTCTAGAGACAATCCCTCAAGGTTTTCAGTAAAAGCAAATATTTTAAAGAGAACTTAGGAGACTTACCCCAAGCAATGTTCAGTCAAAATTACTTGGAAACCATGATTGTTTATACTTTTGTTTCCTCACCCATAAATAGAGGTAATAGTGCCTTTGCCACAGATCGTCAGGATAATTAAATGTGCATATGAAGAATGAGCATAGCATGCCAAAGGGCAGAAAATACTGAATAAAACTACTGAACCGTATGAAATAGAGCAGTCAGTACTGGTGAGGTGGTAGAGAATGATTTACACCATCAAGGCACGTCTTTACATAAAGAATCCAGTAACAAGGCCCCTAGTGAAATAATAAATTATGGAAAGAAGGAAAGCTTCTCATTATATAAATTGTGACTTATGTTTCCTTATTTCTAGATTACAAGAATATTTTGGTCGTGTTATTTATAATGATTCGATGATTGAATGGGATTATCTGACAGACCTAAAATACGAATCTGACCGGGAGAGTTGTTCACTTTATTTCACTTTAGATGGCCTCTCCTTGAGGATCCAGTATTGAAAAATCATGGGCTTACACACCCAGCTTAGATAAAATAAGTGTCTAGGGGAGGATACCTATGATTTAATAAAGAGCATCAGTCCTGCTCACTCTGGCTATGTGTCTATTTACCGCCAATGCAGACAGTAAGATTCCCTAAGGAAAATGAAACACTAGCAAATAGAAGTGACTATAATTTTCACACATAATTTTCCTAGCTAGAAATCCTCTATTCACCATTTCATTTCTTTGATTAAAACAATGCCTCCTGCAAATCTAAATGCCACGTGTGAGACACTGAAGAACAGAGCCTGGGGCCAAGCCCGGCGAGCACACCTCAGCTCAGAGACTCCGTCTCCACTGACATCTCCCTTTGTCTGCAGGAACCTTCCAGGGGGCCTAGTTTTTGCCTTTCCCACAAATCTCATAGCAAATGTGTTATTTTGGTGGGAAAACAAAGTCAGGTTGTATCTGCTGAACTTGAGATGATCTCAAAATTTAGGTAATGAGAGCGCTATGGGTTCAGTAGAAAGAGTACTCACAGCACATACTCTGGTGAAAAGAGGAAAGCTAGCAGGAAGCAGGTTTAGCCTTGTTCTGTTTGTGTTTCCAGAGGCATCAGAGGGCTTCCCAGGTGGCACTAGTGGGGAAGAACCTGTCTGCCAGTGAAGCAGACAAAAGGGACAAGGGTTCGACCCCTGGGTCAGGAAGATCCCCTGGAGGAGAGCCTGGCAACTCACTCCAGTATTCTTGCCTGGAGAATGCCCGAGGATGGAGGAGCCTGGTGGGCTACAGCCCACGTTTCACAGAGTGGGACACAATTGAAGCTACTTAGCACACACACATGCAGGTATCAAAAGCATCATGTGACCTCTGTCCTGAAGCCTCCTGGAAACAGTGAGGCCTGAGAGCCTCCTCTCTCCCGCAGCACTTGTGTGGGAACCGCTGCTTTGGTCTGTCTGTCCACGTGTTTCCCAGTTACCAGTCTCTAGATGTGAAGATTCTCGCCTCTGGAGAACGAAGCAGGTATAACTGAAAATCACAGGCAAAGCCTGGATCAAGCTCAGAGTTTACCAAAGAGGCATTTCACCACCTTGGTCTACTTAAAATATGTTGTTTTCCTGGATATATTTGAAGCAGACAAGACTGTTATTGCTCCCCCTTTTGAGTCTGACTCATTTTGAAATTTAGATGTGGGATAAATTATATCTTATTTATTAAATAAAATTGGATTCTAGTCCTTCTTTGCAAAGAATTAACTGTATGAACCTGTGTGTGTGTGTGGGGGGGGTCCCCTGACTTCTCCAAATGTTAGATTCCTTGTTGTCGAGGGCGAGTTTTAAGGCCCACCTTGCCTTCCACTGAGCTGCCGGAGGGTATGTGAAGACACCGCCAAGTGCTAAGCAGTTACAACTCAAGTGTTTGATAGCTCAATGCCCGTGCTTTAACTAAGTGTTAGAAATATCTTACATGAATATCTTATATGAATTCAACTACCGTCACCCAAATTTATTATATGCCTTATATTAAGGTGCGATTTATCGTTTTGGTTTTGTTTTTGCTGAAAAGTCAATATTAGACTCTAATTTGGAACATCACTCTGCTGGCTCAAAAGTACTCACCTAACTCCCTAAACAGCTAGAAATTCAAGACATAATTAATTTAATATCATTGCCCTAGCCAACACTGTTAGATAAAATTCCTAAAGGATTTCTTTTTCACCACTTGATTTATATGCTTGTCATTTCAAAAGTACAATCTTACATTCACATACAGAATAACTCCAGCTTTGTTTTCGCATCTACCATGGATAGGGAAGGTAGATCCCCCTTTGTTTCTTCGATGTGGAAGACTGGCACTTTTCTATAACAGAAGAAATCCTAAACTGTTACAAAAATGACTTGGAAAATGCTTTCTCTTGAGACAGGGGCCCTCAAAGGATGCATTTTTTAATAAAGCGTGACTGCTACAACCTTGAATCACTTGAAGCATAAAAAGCACTCTGAAAACGGTAAGCTGGGGATGTGAGACCTTCAGATTCGCCGGAGGTGGTGCAGTGGCTTCTGGCCAGTGAGTGCTCTCTCGGGAGAAAGCATACCTGTTGACTCCGTCCACGCACAGCCCGCCATGGAGACACGGCCCACTGGCACACTCGTCCATGTTGAGCTCACAGTGATCGCCCAGGAATCCCGGGGCACAGTCACAGAAGTAGGCCCCCACAGCGTCCTGACAAGTGGCACCATTGAGGCAGGGCTGGGACCAACAGTCATCCGCTTCCAGTTCACAGTTTATACCTTATTCAAAAGTTGGCACGGGAGGAAAAAAAGGGAAAGTTTTAGCAAAGCGTTAATATTTTCGCTCTTTGGCAATGCTTTGTTTGCCAAAGCTCTTGTCAAATGTGATGTTGCCCAAAATAATTTTCCTCCTTAATTGTAATTGATATTAACTTTCTGGCAGGCTTGCGGGAAGTTCACAAACCAGAGCAGCTGTCACTTACAAAGAACCATCCCCTGCAACAGCTTGTGGCTTTTTAGTCCGTGGAAACAAATCATTTTTAGAACAAAGTAATTGTTTACTGCACTTTTGTTGGAAGCCTGAAAGGGACTGGCCAGTATCTTTAAATTATTTTTAAACACTTAATTAGGCATCACATTGAACAGTGGGTAAAAGCTCAGACTCCAAAGCCAAATGGCCTGGATTGGGATCTTGTCAAAGCCTCTTTCAGTTGTGTGATCTTGGGAAAGTTGCTTAATCTTTCCTAATCTCAGTTTCTTAACCTGAAAAATGGGACCAATAGTTGTAATTACCCCATAGGATACTTATTACAATTCCAATGTGTTCTAAAGTACCTAACAGAATACCTGGAGTATGCTACATATTGCCAGAGAATAAAAGGTACTTTCTCTTTCTACAAATATTTATTTACTGTACAATGTGCAATTATTTCCCTAGTATCCTTTCGTATAGAAGTATTTACATTTTCTATACCACTGTAAAATGTTGCTTTTAAATAGAAAATCCATTTGTGACTTAAACTCAACGTATTTAGTGCTATTATTAAAAGCTACTTCATTTTAAGGTAAAATTACATTTAAAAAAATCTGTATTTTCCCCCTCTCCAAATAGTAGATGAAGATTATTTTCTAAGCAAGCTAAGTTTAAGACTTTCAAAAATAGTCACACTGAGATCATAAAATATTCTACTGAATCTGTCTAAATAACATTTGATGGTGCATTCATGCTTAGTCATGTCCAACTCTTTGTGCTCCATAGACTGTAGCTTGCCAGGCTCTTCTGTCCATGAAATTCTGCAGGCAAGAATATTGAATTGCGTTGCCGTTTCCTGCCCTGGAGGACCTTCCTGACCCAGGGATTCAACCTGTGTCTCTCACATCTCCTGCATTAACAGGCAGGTTCTCACCATTAGTGCCACCTGGGAAGCTGAAACAGTGTTTGATACACAATAATCAAATGTGCATATAGGTTTTAAAAGATACAAAAGGGGGCTATCTATATTTGCTCATCTTTATTCCTGGGCCTATTCCCTAGGATAACAAATTATGAATTAAAATTATAGATGAATTTCTCAAGAACTCAGAGGTTTTTAGTAGTTATTCGATTTTTTGTCCTCTTTTCAGACAGAAAATGAAATAGGATATTCCACCACCACCTGCCATTTACAACTGTGACTAGACTCTACAAATCCTGACCCAAAAAGAGATGCCAGCATGTTAACTTTGAGTGGTTTTGGAGAAGAAAAAGAATTTAAATTTTACATCAATAAAAATGGAAAGTTGTGGAATAGTATCTGTTGTAGGTAAATGGCTTGCCATTTTTTTCAAACTTTAAACTTTTTATTTCATATCAGAATATAGCCAATTAACAATGTTGTGATAGTTTCAGGTGGACAGCAAAGGGATTCAGCCATACATATACACATATCCATTCTCCCCCAAAGGCCCCTCCCATGCAGGCTACCACATGACATTAAGCAGAGTTCCTTGTGCTATACAATAGGTCCCTGTTGGTTATCCATTTTAAATACAGCAGTGTGTACATGACCTTCCCTAAGTACCTAAGTATCCCTATTTGAGGCCTGGCTATTTCTCACCTGGCCTGCAAATAGGAATTTCTCTGTCAGTTTTATTTGGCATTAGTAAGGCTGGTGGCTCAGTGGTGAAGAAGTCGCCTGTCAATGCAGGAGATGCAGGCTCAGCCCCTGGGTGGGGAGATCCTCTGGAGGGGGAAATGACAACCCACTCCAGTATTCTTACCTGGAGAATCCCATGAACAGAGAAGCCTGATGGGTTACAGTCCATGGGCTCGCAAAGAGTTGAACACGACTGAGCAACCAAACTCAAGGTGAGGGAAAGACCCCTGAACTGACCACCAGACACTGGTGTTCTCATTCTATCTCTGAAGCAGTTTTTCAGCAATGCTCTGGTATCTTTATTTCTGCCATGTAAAATAATACAATTACACATACCTTTTTTAAGAATATATGAAAGATATAAATGATCAATTCTTTTAGAAATGTTTCATATAACTATTTTTAAAATATTTATTATTCAGTTGCTAAGTCATGTCCGACTCTTTGTGACCCTGTGGACTGCAGCAAGCTGGCTTTCCTGTCCTTCACCATCTCCCAGAGTTCACTCAAACTCATGTCCACCTAGTCAGTGATGCCATCTGACCATCTCATCCTCTGTCATCCCCTTCTCCTCCTCCCCTCAATTTTTCCCGGCATCAGCGTCTTTTCCAGTAAGTCAGCTTTTCGGAAATAAGGTGGCCAAAGTATTGGAGCCTCAGCTTCAGCATCAGTCCTTCCAATGAATATTCAGGGTTGATGTCTTTTAGGATTGACTGATGTCCTTTAGGATTTGATCTCCTCATTGTTCAAGGGACTCTCAAGAGTCTTCTCCAGCACAATTCAAAAGCATCAGTTCCGCAGCATTCAGCCTTCCTTATGGTTCACCTCTCACACCCTAATAGCTCGGATTACATGTTTTGGTATTTTAGCCATCTATATTTACTAAAAACCATTAACATATAAAGCCAAATAAGTGGTTTAAAACTTGTTAACACTTTCCTAAATTTTATTTCATAATGTGAATAAAATTAATATATCTGTTATACACTCATGTTACTTCCTCTTGCTTAAGAAATAAGATAAATAAATTAGAAACCATTATTTTAGACACTCCAGCTCCATTTATAACAATGTCATTCAAATACTTTAGCCCTCAAGTGATCCTGATGCATGTATAAGAATGTGTTTCAAAAGCTTAAATTCAATTTCAGTACAAACAACTATTTGCTTTGGATTTATTTGATATGTCTTATCACTCTTAATATTACTTAACAATGTGATTCTTATCACAGCTTTTCAGTGGTACTGATACGGGAAAAAAAGAAAAAGTGATTTGGTCTACGTCTGAGTGATGCCAAAGCAGCTGGATGAAAAGTGATGAGCACAGTCAGTCATCCAGATGTTTCTGTATTTCCAGATGCTTGGCTTCATAGATGAAACATCTGGAAAACCAACTATGATCTTCAGTTTTCATTTGGATGTTTACTGTTTCATGCATACAGCCATCAAGTATAGATAGTTAATTGACCTTCAAAAACATACCTGAACAGTGTGGTCCAGCCTGTCTGGAGACATTCACTTTGTAAACAGGGTCTCTGAGTATGGGGCCGTGTCATGGTAACCCTATGTAGCAACAGAAGCTGATCGCAGCTACTGAGTAGCCCTTCTGTGGCTAATTGTCTAAGAAAAGGAAAATTCATAACATTAAATTCTTTCACAAAAACTCCTCCAGGAGCTGAACCAGTCTGTTCGATTTGGTTTATAGTTCTGTGAATTTCATGGATGGTATAGTCCATGGGGTCACAGAGTCAGACACGACTGAGAGCCTTTCACTTTCACTTTTTTTTTTTGGTATGAAAGGAAAGTAGAAAGGTTGGGATTAAAAACACAAATAAAAGGAACTCTGCGTCAACAGAAAAATGTACAGGACAGGAAAAAACCCTCTGACTTTATTAGGTTCGGGGACGCACTATAACTTACTCAGCAACATCGCTACGTATACACAGTTGACTAAGGTGCTACGTCATGGATTCCTGACAGTCACGGGTAGTTCCACTCTGAACTGCATGATTTCCATTAGCTGTCAAAGGCAGTTCAGACATTCTCTCACAACCAAATATTTTTAAAGATATAAATTTCAAAGAAGGATTGACATCACATGCATTTAGGCGAGGACAGGGAGACTTGGCGTGTTGCAATCCACGGGCTCTGTTAACAACAGTTAACAGAAAAGAAAAAGAATGAGAGATTTCCATGTTGACGCACTGGCTTCGGTGGAGAAGCACCGCTCCTGGCAAATAATCTAAAGATGCTCCTCGCCTTCTTCTATAATTAATTTAAAGCAAAAAAAAGCACTCCATCTCCCCCTGGTTTTGACGATGCTTTTGGTGGGTTCTCCTTTAGTCTCTTCAAAGGCTTCTGGATTTGATTGTCTCTTCCCTTCTCAAGTCCTCCTTCTCTTCTTGCTTACTTGCTACATCAATTTTTTTTCCCTTTTCCTTATATGGAAAGGTCATATTCCCTGGAGGGAGGAGAGTTCACTTCAGAGAGATCTCACTTCATAGCCCTAAGGCCTAGAGAAGGGCCAGCACTGCTCCTGCCTCCGCCCCGACCTCGCCCTTGTGAAAAGACATCTTTGCCTGGTGGGAGGTGGGAGGGTAGTGAGGTGGTCTTGTTAGAACCCAAGGAAAGTGACGTCCAAACTTCAAGGGCAGAGAGCGTCAGCCCAAGGGCATCAGGAAGTCTGCTGTCCACGCAGCGCTGAGATCATCCCTTCCCAAGACCACCTGTCCTGCAACAGAGAGACGTCGGGACACACGTGCCCTCAGACTCCCTTTTCCATGCAGTTCCCGTTTGAGTTTGCCGACCAGAGGCACTCAGGGAATCAGGAGGTGGGAGAGAAGCTGGGACTCACGGGGGCAGGTAGGCTTCCTAGCAGCTCCCCAGAGTCTGGAGGCCACTCGTTCCCACGGCTGCAGGATGGGGTTGTCTGGGAACTTCCCAGAGATCCTTCAGAGCTGCAGCACCTTCCAGGGAGCTTTCAAGAACCCCCACTTCAGTGCTTTGGTGAAGATCTTTCCCAGGAATTTCTGTGACTCCCCCGGACCAGTTATCTGACAAGCAGGGCCAGTCTCCTGGAATTCATGGCATGTGACCTTTGCTGCCACTCAGGGCCTTGCATCCAGAAGGGCCCTGTATGAGTTTGCCAGGGCTTCCTGGGAGGCTCAGACGGTAAAGAATCTGCCTGCAGTACAGGAGACCTGGGTTCCACCTCTGGGTTGGGAAGATCCCCTGGAGAAGGGAATAGCAACCCGCTCAAGTATTCTGGCCTGGTTCGGACAGCATCACCCACTCCATGGACAGGAGCTTGAGCAAACTCTGGGAGATGGTGAAGGACGGGGATGCCCACATGTGGCAGTCTACAGACTTGCAGAGTCGGCCACGACTGAGCGACTGAACAACAACAAACTCCTGGGAATCAAGCGGCTTCAGTTCAGTTCAGTTCAGTTCAGTCGCTCAGTTTTGTCCGACTCTTTGCGACCCCATGAATCGCAGCACGCCAGGTCTCCCTGTTCATCACCATCTCTCAGAGTTCACACAGACTCACGTCCATTTGAGTCCGTGATGCTATCCAGCCATCTCATCCTCGGTCGTCCCCTTCTCCTCCTGCCCCCAATCCCTCCCAGCATCAGAGTCTTTTCCAATGAGTCAACTCTTCGCACGAGGT
>SJYF01000176.1:3324590-3336830 GCA_006410515.1 Procapra przewalskii
ACCACAGTTCAAAAGCATCAATTCTTCGGCGCTCAGCCTTCTTCACAGTCCAACTCTCACATCCATACATGACCACAGGAAAAACCATAGCCTTAACTAGATGGACCTTAGTCAGCAAATATTATTTCTACTTTTAATATACATTTAACCTAATTTCACCTAAATAAAAATGAAAGATGAATTGAGGAATTGTGAACATAAATTCAATTTTCCCAGCAACATCTACTGAATAGTTTCTGATACCGTGTCATGTCAAAGATCTTTTCTTAAAGAAGAATAAGTAAACGTTTGTTAGTGAATTGCTTTCATTTGTACTTTTGTTTTTATTAAAATAACAACAAAGTCTCCTGTCTTTATAGAGACATTTTGCTTATATCCTTGGTGTTTTTAGAAGTTAATATAGATTTCTACATTAAACGAGATCTCAAAAGCCACTGTTCATTTCTATAATTGGAACAACCATTGACTTAATAAAGAGGACTTAATTCAGCTGATGCTGGGAAAGACTGAAGGCAAGAAGAGAAGGGGATGACAGAGGATGAGATGGTTGGATGGAATGAGTTTGAGCAAGCTCCAGGAGTTGGTGATGGACAGGGAATCCTGGCGTGCTGCAGGGGTGGCAAAGAGTCAGATATGACTGAGCAACTGAACAGAACTCAGCTCTCAAAGGAAAACATTTTTATTCAAATTGTATTGTCTCTTCCTAATTCATAAACATGGTAAATTGGATGGACCCTGTCATTTTGGTAAACCATCTAACAATTTCAATCATGTTGCTGTGTTAGCGGCTCAGTCCTGTCTGACTCTTTTGCAACACCATGGACTGTAGCCTGCCAGGCTCCTCTGTCCATGGGATTCTCCAGGCAAGAATACTGGAGTGGGCTGCCATTTCCTGCTCCAGGCGATCTTCCCCACCCAGGGATCAAACCCTGGTCTCCTGCACTGTAGTCAGGTTCTCAACTGCTGAGCCACCAGGGGAGCTCATTTCAATAATAGTTTGCATTTCAAATAGCAAATATTTGGGATTTGGGGGTTTCAAACGATCCACACTTGAATGAAATAGGTTGCCTTTAGAATGAAATAGGTTATAAACAATGCTAGAGATAGAGGATAAATTTGCAGATCAAAGAATTCCACGTCAGGGAAGGGGCTGGTTGAATTTTCTTGAGCCTGGCTTTCTGCAGAGACTGAACTTTAATTCCAGGGTTGGGACTGCGGTGGGGAGTGGGAAAGGGATGTGGCAGGAGAGGCGCATCTTTATTCAGGAAGTAGCCAAAATGGCCCACATTGGTGGGTAATCAATAGGAGTGTTGAATAATGGATGAATGAGCAAGAAAACCTGGATTCCCGTTTAAGCCTGGCTGTGAAGCTCTCACTCTCACCTCTTTTGATAAAATCAAGTGGAGCAAATCATAGGATAAATTGCTCACTTTGATACACATGATGAGAGGATCACACGGGACAGTTCAAGAAGTAGACGGGCCGTTTAAGACGCTTCTTTACTCTGCATTCCTGTGGCCTCTAAAAAGTAGGTATTCACTCTCTCCTACCTAGCTGCCTCTATAGATGGGTTTTAAATTCTAAATTGAGGCAAATTTACTGTAATGGCAAGAGTACGATTTTGTGGTAAGACAGAGAAAGGTTTAAATTTTGGCTCTGCTGTTTCCCATACCTGTGGTCTTACAATGAGTGGCATTAGCCTGCCTCCTCACTTCTAAGGGAGACACTACACTTTTCTGAAGGGAAAGCCCTTCAGAACAAGGACTTTGGAACCTGGGTTTAAATCCCGACTCTGCCACTTACAGACAGTATGAGTTGTATTCCGATACTTAACACCTCTGTGCCTTAGCTCTCATTTTTATAAAAGTGATGCCTACCCCATAATTTTATTGGAGATATTAGTTAATACATATAAAATACCCAGCAGTGCTTGTAACAGCGAGAGCGTTGTCAGCCAATTCATATTATTGTTATTATGAGAGGTAAAAAGGATAACATACATAACGTTCTTTATAAAAATGTAAAATGAAGTAATTATCTAACCAGTATTACTTGTTTTTCCTTTCAATGCAGAGTTCAAAGCACAGATGCCTTGGCCCCCTTCTACTGACGGGCACAGTACCACCACGTGGCGAGTGCCTGGTGAGTGCATGTTTAATAAATGAGTCCGTGCAAGGAAAATGAGAGTGCATGTCTATTCTGGAAAGAGTTATTCGTTTCTGAGCTATGGGAAGTAGGAGGCTGCGGCCATCGCGCATCCCTGAGCGCCCTTCCTCGCGATCAGGAGGGAGCCAGCCCCAGCAACCGCGCATCTACACCCTCAGCTCACGGCAGGCTCTGCAGCGCGGCTTCCCTGCTGAGGAGCCTGCACTGGAGCCCGCTGCTGCCGCCTGCGTCTCACCTGCTCTAGAGTGTCCGTGGACTCACCAAGGACTTTTCCCACAGAGATATTTTAAGCCCCTTGGGTATGGGCGCCATCTCGCTAGGTGCCTTTTACGTATGACTTCCGATCGTTAACACTGGCACAAGTGAGATCGGGGCCTGCTCCTCCAAAGCTTTCTTTTGCTCTCAAAGCTTCCCCAAGAGAACAGAAGCCTCTGGGTCCTCATCTACACAGCCTACACACCTGAGCACAGGTCTGGATGGGGTCAGGGTGAGGGACCAAGGGATCACACATGCTAACCCCCGAGAAGGGGCCCTGCCCTTGGTCATCCTTAAACATGACTAAAGAATGAAACTGTGAAGGTCATTTTTACTAAGTGTCAATCACTGACGATTGCAATGAGAATGTAATTATGTCCCTTTGACATTAAAATCATCTAAAGCTAATCAGGCCTGGGTACTCTGACCTTATAATCCATGTACACTTTAATAAGGATAGGCTTGTAAGTGACCCCTTTTATTTAAAGGGATACTTACATTTTACTAGGTCCTTGCGTCTAGCGAATTGAATTCCACAGTAAAGCTAAAAATGTTCTAAATGAAGAGAAAAATAAAAGTTCTTTTTTCCCCACTCCTTCAGTTCAGTTCAGTCGTTCAGTCGTGTCCAACTCTTTGCAACCCCATGGACTGCAGCACACCAAGCCTCCCTGTCCATCACCAACTCCCAGAGTCCACCCAAACCCATGTCCATCGAGTCGGTGATGCCATCCAGCCATCTCATCCTCTGTCGTCCCCTTCTCCTCCTGCCTTCAATCTTTCCCAGCATCAGGGTCTTTTCAAATGAGTTAGCTCTTTGCATCAGGTGGCCAAAGTATTGGAGTTTCTACTTACCACTGTTTTCTTTACTAATCAATGATCAACAGATATAATCTCAATATTAATTATAAAACCATCCTACAGAATCATTTAGCTACATGGCTACTCTTGTTCTAAAATGATACCTGAAAGTTTTATTATTTTCCACTAGATTTTTTATCAGATTTTAAAGTAATTATGTTATACAGAAGGTTAAAGAAAAAAATAAAGAAAATTGGTAAAATAAGTGAAAACAGACTTTCAAATTTTAGCTCATTCTGCTGTACCCAAAACAGTACCGACAATATAAGAATGAAAAAATTAGGATAAACTAGTGTTTCAGTTTTATTACTGATATTACCAAAATGCCTCCAGTACCTGGGTTCCTAGGGATAAATATCTCATTAATTCCTCCACAAAAAATATGGGGTTAGAGGTATTATAGCTATTTTATAAGTAGGGAATTGAGGTTCAAGGATGTTCAATAAATTCTCCAAAGTTATGCAGCTAATATGTGTTCAATTAGGATGCCAAGAAGACTTCAAACATTTATTTGAAAAAATTCAAATGAAAACGGAATCATAAAAAAGAAGCACCGAAGAAGTGTCTAGACCAGCATTTCCACACTTTGTCACTCATCTGAACCACGAGGATCTCATGAACTTGTGGACTTTCTGAGTCAGCATTTCTAGTGGGCTCCCAGGGGTGCCAATGCTGAGGGTCCAGACCACACTTTAAACACCAGGCCTCTCTCCCTGCCTTGTCTAACAGCGGTCTGAAGTGGGTGGGTCACATATGTAACGTTAAGTCTTCTAGTGAAAACTGTAATTTAAATTATAACTAAGAGGTAAAAATAAGCAGGTACAGTTAACTTTAATAATATATTATGCTTAACCACATATAACAGTATCATTCTAATATGTAATTAGGGTTAAAAATTAATGAGATATTAACATCTCTTCTCATACTAAGTTGTTGAAATCCTACATGCACTTTACACGGAGTGCATCACAGCCCTAGCTAGCAACAGTTTAAGTGCTCAGAGCCACATGTGACTCATGGCTACTATGCTGAACAGTGGAGATCTCAATGGTTTTCTCATAATTTTGTTCAAAGAACTAATTACATTTGGTTATAATTATGAATAAGACATTCATCTTCTAGTATTTAAACTATCTTCTTTTAAGGCATGGTTATAGTACTAGGCATAATAGAGTACTGTGTGTGTGTCAGTCATGTTCGATTCTTTGCAACTCCGTGGACTATAGCCCACCAGGCTCCTCTGTCCACAGAATTTTCCAGGCAAGAACACTGGAGTGGGTTGCCATTTCTTCCTCGAGATATAGTACTAGGCCCGAATAAAGATGCTTCAGGGTACTTTCTAAGAGCTTATTTATTACAATGTATATTCAAATTGTGCACATCCTTAGAAGCCTATGTTCCCATGAATCGTTCCCAGATCTTTGCGTTCTTGTTGATCTCCTGGCCTAAGCCGGCACAGAACTGATCATTGTTAAGACATCACACTTATTTATGTTGTTCCTAAATTGATCTGTTTCACAAATGGTGACTTGTCTCCCCAGTTGGCAAAGGAACTCTTTAAGTTCAAGAAACAGAACATTCCCCACTTCAGTCTGTCTGTACACAGGCTCTGGGTATTCAGCAGCGACCCCACTTGGCACCCTAGCTCCTGCATGGTACAGTAAGTACACGCTGCTGGCTTTGCTGATTGATAGGTTTTCCCCTGGGGAAATGTGTCCTGCTCACTTTGAGGCTCACCACACTTGGACAGAGAGAATGATTTTCTAGTCTGGTCTCTGCAGGTCGTCAGCCAGATTGGGGGAAAACCCAGGTTACTGTGGTTATTTGATAACTTGGAAACAATGGTGAATAGATTTCATTTTCTTTTTATCCAGCTAAAAGCCCCGTGACACCGAGTGCAGCGAGTACAATGCCCTTGTGCCTTTGGTCTGGGCAAGATTCTGGGGGCCTGCTGCCCAGGGCGCCCTGGCACCCGCTGTTCTAGCAGCTCCCCGGCACACCCCGTGACATCCATGGACTGTGGGTCTCCATCTCCCAGGACCCATCTGGCAAACTCAACCTACCCCAGAAGGCTGTGGCGAGTGCACACGGGATGAAGGCTGAGCCTTTTTTGCTAAGCACAGAACATCGGGAAAACGAGAGAAAACTAGAGGAGACGCGTGGTTGCTAACGCTCTTCTGAAAGTTGAGACAGAATGTCTCAGATTTGAATTGACAGCTTAGCTGAATAGAAAATAATGAAAGTCTAAGGCTAGTTCTAATGTGGAAATGGCACAGAAGGGAGCTTCATGAGCAGACACAAGACGCCGTACTGTAGGAAGGCATGGCTGTACCTTGGCACTTAAAGTATTGTGGAGGTGGGTGGGTGGATAGGAAAAGAAGGATGAACTCAAGCAAATAATTAATTCCTAGTAAATCAAGTAAATTAATATTTTGCATAGTAAAAGAAAACATTTTACTTGACATAAATTAGGTTTTTAAGTAAATCCCATATATTATTCATCATTGCATATACCACCCATTTCCAGCATAGACTCAATAATCAGTAATTCATAACTAAACTGAAACAAACAAGCTTAATCACTGTCTCCTGAAATGTAACTAATTGTTTTTTCTAAGCCTGGTAGGCTATGGTCCATGGGGTCACAAAGAGTCAGACGTGACTTAGCAACTAAACCCCCACTACCAGGCTCACTGTTTTTTTTTTTCTCTTGAAAAGTTGTCTGCAGCCCACCACCGTCTGTTAATATCCCTCCATCACATACCTGGTTACGCTCCCACTGATCCTGCACGCAGGGGGAGCTCTTGAACGAAGCACGTGTATGAAATGGGAGCCTTCACTGTGTTGGTTCCTCAGTCGTGTCTGACTCTGAGACCCCACGGACTGTAGCCCACCAGGCTCCTCTGTCCGTGGGCTTCCCAAGGCAAGAATACTGCCTTCCTCAGGGGATGTTTTTCTGACAACGGGCTCAAACCCAGGTCTCCCACGTTGCAGGCAGTTTCTTTACCATCTGAGCCACCAGGGAAGCCCAAATGGGCACCTTCACTCTTTTCTACATCATTTTTTTTTACTGTGCTAAAGCAATAAATTCAGAACAAATCCAGCAAACCTACCTAGTGTAGCACCTAGTAAACTGTAAGTCAAATGGAAGCCATGCCTAATTTGAAGCGCACTGAAGGGCGGAGCAAAGGATGAGAGCTCAGCTTCATTAGTTGGAGCAGAAAGATGACCTCCTGTCAGGGAGCCTGGCAGGTATAATCACGGTGTGGCCCAGGCTTCCCCAAAGCACAGCCTTTTGGTGACCTGTGAGAAAGCTGATAGATGCTACCGCAACACAATGAAAGAAGCCGCTTTACAGACTATTCCAATTTCATGATGGAGAGATAGGCCAAAGATACAATCAATAGTTTTCTGAAATGAAGGAGGCTAAGATCCTGTCAGCTAAAGCCAGGTTTCTAGAGAACAATAATATGCTTAAGCTTTACAAAATAAAAGCAACTTTATTTACAAATTAAATGGCTTCCGTCAAATAAGCCAATTAATATTTATTTTCCAAGGCGATGCTAATCCTGTGGTATAAAAGGGGTTAAGAGACCCTGAAAGAATCTGTTTACCTTGGGTCTATTTCTAAAGCACCCTATCATGTTGTTATAGAAACTACTCCGGGCTGAAAATCCCCCTCTATGATTATTGCTATAGAAACCACCAGACGGCCAGAAGCCAGTGTTTCACCCATTAGCCATTACTCCCCTACCCTCCTCCAAGATGGTTTTGCTTCTAAATGCTTCTGTGCTGCTAGAAACAGAGGAGAAAACAAGGGTAAACCATTTTGGTGGGAAAGAAAAGACACACAGAGAGAGACACAAAGACACGTTACAAGCAATAAAGAGACCCCGGGTGTTTTCAGTTTTCTTTTACAAAGAAAAGAAAGGTAATTAGACAGGTAAACAAGGCTTTAAACTGGTGACTGAATCGCCTCATGACCATCTGTTCAGATTAAAAGTGAGCAATAAAGAAATTGCTATTCTCATATTTTTAAAGCCATCATTGGACATTTTCAAGAATTTCCCAGTTGAATATATGTCTATGTCTGCTGTTTTTTTCTCCTATTTAACTCAAATTAAATATAAAAAGTAATTTTCTAGGCCTTCCCCGGCAGTCTAGCGGTTATGACCTGGGTGTTCCACTGCCACGGCCCAGACTCAAACCCTGGCTGGGGAAGGAGATCGTGCTAGCCACAGAGCACGGCCAGGAATAGAAACACATTTAAAACTTAAATAGATAAATAGATATGTAAATAAACAAGTAAATAAATAAAGAAAAGGCAATTTTCTTATGATAGTTTCATATAAGATATTGTTAAGTTCTAGGATGGTGTCATAGTGAAAAACTCATGCTTTGATAACTATAATTTAATTCATTTCCTTCCTCACAAGGTTGTAACCAGTTTTTAAGTTCTCATATGATTTTAAAGTTTTGGCACTGTTTTGTGTAAAAATGGCCTACATAAATTAAACCAGATGACAGAATTTTTTAAAATTTTTCTTTATCATACCTCAGACTTTACCTTTTCATACTGAACTGCCTTGTCCATTAATAAATGACAAATTTGCTTGGACTATACGGCTTTTGTTTTAAAATTCCAGAAGACATATACATAAACTTGACACTGAAATAACTCAGAGTCAGATTTTTTGACACAAGGATGATGGTTTAAATGCTTAAAAACTGTCAACCCCATGAAGATCTTAGAGATATCAAGGGTTGGAGGAATTTGCTGGCAAGATAGCAGAGCAGGACATGAGCTCACATCTTCTTACAAAAACATCTAGGTCAAAACTAACTGCTGAACAATCATTGACCAAAAAAATGCTGGAACATACCAAGAAAGATACCTCACATCCAAAGACAAAGAAGCAGCCATGGGACGGTAGGAGGGGTGCAATCACAACAAAATCAAATCCCATACCCCCCAGGTGCATGACCCACAGAAAGGAAAATCATGTACCCCAGATTCTCCCACAGAAGTGGAAGTCCTGAGCCCTATGTCAGGCTTCCCAGACTGGGAGTCAGGCAATGGGAGGAGGTGTCCCCAGAGAATCCAGCTCAGAAGGCCAGACAGCTTTGAGTACAGGAATGCCACACGGCTGGAGGAGACAGACAGGCATGCCAGGGCCCAAGGAAAAGACCAGGGACCCATAAGAGACGGGTCCAGGCCTGCTCGCTGGTCCTGGAGGGTCTCCCGTGGAGCTGGGGGCGGCTGAGGCTCACTGTGGGAACAGAGACACTGGAGGCAGCAGTGATGGCAAGCACTCACTGGGGTGAGCCTTCCTGGAGGCCTCCTTCTAGCCCAACCCAGAGGCCCGCAGGCTCCACGGCGGGGCTCCCTAAAGCCAAAGCACCAACTGGATAGGAGAGCTGGACCCTAAAGAAAGCTGAGGACCCAAGAACTGATGCTTCCGAAATGTGCACTGGAGAAGACTCTTGAGAGTCCCTTGGACTGCGAGGAGATCAAACCAGTCAATTCTAAAGGAAATCAACCCTGAGTATTCATTGGAAACACTGATGCCCAGATATGCAGATGATAACACCTCTATGACATAAAGTGAAGAGGAACTAAAGAGCCTCTGGATGAAAGTGAAAGAGGAAAGTGAAAAAGTTGGATTAAAACTCAACATTCAAAAACCGAAGATCAAGGCATCTGGTCCCATTGCTTCAGGGCAAGTAGATGGAGAAACAATGGAAACAGTGACAGACGATTTCCCTGGGCTCCAATCACTGCAAACGGTGACTGAAGCTAGGAAATTAAAAGATGCTTGCTCCTTGGAAGAAAAGCTATGAGCAAACCTAGACAGCATATTAAAAAGCAGAGACATTACTTTGCCAACAAAGGTATGGATGGATGTGAGAATTGGACCATGAAGAATGCTGAACACCGAAGAACTGACGCTTTTGAACTGTGGTGTTGGAGAAGACTCTCAAGAGTCCCTTGGACTGCAAGCAGATCCCACCAGACAATCCTAAAGGAAATCAGTCCTGAATATTCATTGTAAGGACTGATGCTGAAGCTGAAGCTCCAGTACTTTGGCTCTCTCATATGAAGAGCCAGCTCACTGGAAATGACCTTGATGCTGGGAAAGATTGAGGGCAAAAGAAGGGGGCAACGGAGAATGCGATGGCTAGATAGCATCACTCGCTCAATGGATTTGAGTTTGAGCAGACTCTGGGAAATGGTGTAGGACAGGGAAGCCTGGCATGCTGCAGTCCATGGGGTGCAAACAGTCAGACATGACTTAGTGGCTGAACAATACCAGCAACTTCAGAGTTGCTTCTGCTCTGACCCTGAAACATGCACATCTTTATTATTATGAAATTATAATTATTTAGAGGACTACTGTTGCTGCTGTTGACATGATAACACATCATTCCTTCAGAAGAAACCTCCCAGAATTTGTGTCAGTTTATATCAATATTTTGTCAGTAAAGAGTTTATTTGGCTTCTTTCTACAAGATAAAAGCACAAAAATTGTTCTTATAGACATAATTCACCTGTTTTACAAACAGATCTCTTTTCTGAGATTTTTAATAGTTTTGAAATTTGATCTGAATTTATAGATATATTGGATCCTAACTTTCCATTGAGATACACACACACACACACACACACACACACACACACACAATATTTCTTATAGTTTCATTTTCTTTTCTTTCACTAATTTTAGCTGTGCTATTTTATGAATCTATTTACCTTCTTGAAATTGGACCAGACAAAATATTGTGGAAAAGGGTTCATGTACTCGATAGAGACAGTGAAAAATACATGAATAATATTAAATATTGCCGTTTGTGTAATTTTTGGAGAAACAGTATAAAAGTACTTTCTTTTATTTGAATGGATAATGGCCTCTATTCTGTAGCCATGCTCTGTTTTTCCTGCCCTAACGGCATTTTATGAGTGAAATGGTATGCTCATTTGGTTTCTATGGTGGGTTTTGGGGTGTCTTATTGAATAGCAACTAATAGCAACTGTTGGCATGTATTGATAGTTATCCTTCCATTCGGAGGTTTATTTTCGTATTTTTGAATATTTTCTATTTTCAGGAATGTTGGAATTTTTCCCACTTTATTTAGTGTGGAGCAGTATGTATAAATTATATTATTTATGAGAAATCGAGGGCATAACAATTCAGCATCATTTACAGAAAAGAAAGAAGAATATTTGAGAAAACCCTTATCTTTTACTCAGACTTGATGATTTTTAATTTAAGAAAATTTCAATGGTCCAGTACCTAAGACTCTGCTCCCTAAGCAGGGACCTAAGTTTGATCCCTGGTCAGGGAGCTAGATCCCACAAGCTACAACTAAGAATTCACATGCTGAAAATAAAGATCCCACATGTCACAACTAAGACCTGGAACAGCCAAATAAGTGAAGATTTAAAAAAAGAGAAAGAAATAAAGAAAATACCACTGGGAAAGAACCTTCGTTATGGCAGAATTGACAACAAAATCTCTTTAAGATTTCCAATCATAACGGCAACTTTATCTAAAATGACACCAAGTATTTAAAGATACGGGATTGCTTGGTGGCTCAGATGGGAAAGAGTCTGCCTGCAATGCAGGAGACCCAAGTTCAATCCCTGGGTTGGGAAAATCCCCTGAGAAGGGAATGGCCACCCACTCCATTATTCTTGCCTGGAGAATCCCATGGACAGGGGAGCCTGGCGGGCTACAGTCCATGGGGTCGCAAAGAGTCAGACACGACTGACTGATCGACTTTTAAAGACTTATTTTTTTTCTAAATAACTATTTGTATTTATTTTTATATGATGTCATAATCTGTCACTGAAACTGGTGTAAGAGATTAAAGATACTTTGGTAATCCAGTTACAGTTCAGAAACAATGCTGACCTCTTACAACTAACTATATATCCTAAACATGCAACAAACCAAAAAAGCACCTCAAGAATATTTGTTTCATAACCATTTGAGAAGAAAGAAAGGCACATTTGTTACTTGGCTAAAATTAGCCAAGGCACTCCACTGGGTATCATATGAGTCTATCATTTTGTAGATATTTACCAAGTTGAACAGCCAATAGTCAAAGGCTGGATAGTGTAGAGAATTAAATCCTTAACTCTGCATTTGAACTCCTGCCTCAGCACAGGGTCCTGTGTGTGATCCCTGAGCCTTCTGCTCATTTGCAGATGAAAAAATGGAAAGTGTACACTCCTTAATGAAATAACAAGTGAGCAGGCAGAGTGTTCCTCCAATTCAGGATTTCCCTGCTAGAAAGACTTAGTATTTAATAGCTAAAACTAATAGAATGTGTGTGTCTTTCATTAGAGACTGTGATACTTATTTTAAACAATATTTTTAATCCAACAATGTACAGAAATAGCCTCAAATGAAGTGCCAGTTGTAACTGGTGGAGAGTCATGCCTCAATACTTGAGAGTATACGGAGTGTCCACGAGGAGGTTGCGCCTCTGAGATGCCGTGGGCTCTAACAAGGAACTCTTGGTTAAGGGTCATAGTAATTGTCATGTTTTAAGCATTTTACATTCTAGGAATGAAGTTTAACTTGGGTTCTAGGAAACTGGCTGGAACATTTGGGTTGACGTGAAATGCAACTTTTTCCATTTAAAATATTACATAGCAAACCTTTTCACTCTCAATGTTTGATTCTCAGGAATGAATTACTGGTATTAAGCAGGCAGTGTCTCTCCCCTACCTTTTTTCTTTGCTAAAGCACATTTGAGTTGCATTTTAGTAACTTATAAGTGAAAGAATCCTAACTACTATTTCATTAGTGTTCTATTTTTATGGACTCAGATGTTTTTGCCTTGCTTAAGAAAACCTTTTTCTTTCCAAGATTATAAAAAAAATTGTCTTTTATATGTCATTCAAATCTTTTACAGCTTTCAATATTCTTGCTAAAAGAAATCTGAAATTATGTC
>SJYF01000176.1:3339923-3351107 GCA_006410515.1 Procapra przewalskii
TCCTCAGCTGGCCAGGTTCAGTCAGGATGAGACAGAGCCTGAGGAAGCCGTGGGACTCCGCCAGCTGCACCCGAGAGCTCGTGTCGTTGCTGCTCTTGTTTAGTCACAAAGTCGTGTCCTAGCCTTTTTGCAACCCCACAGACTGTAGCCCATCAGGCTCTTCTGTCCATGGGATTTCCAGGCAAGAATACTGGAGTGGGTTGCCATTTCCTTCTCCAGGGGATCTTCCCACCCCAGGGATCGAACCGATGGCTCTTGCCACATCTCTCGCATTGGCAGGCAGGTTCTTTACCACCAAGCCACACAGAAAAAGCTCTATTACCCTTAAATTAATGAGTCACCCACTCCTCCACTCGTGTAAGTTGTCTGGCCATCAGTGACAGTTTATGGACATTTCTGTTCATTTTCAAATTTTAAAATAATTAAACAAAAAAAACCCCAGCGTTTATAGAGCACCAACCGTGATCTGGGCTTCTCTCTGCTGTCTTAGTTCCCGCCGTTAATGTTGTCTGTGGTCAGTTCTCTCTCCTCTTTTAGACTCGGGACCACAGTGGCAGAAACCACGGCATCTTTTCCTTTGCATCCCCAGGGCCTTGCGTGCTGTTTGCCACACGTTATTTTGTTAACAAATATCCATTAAACTAACTGAGTTGCCCATGTAAAGCCCCTTAATCCTGTCCATCTTGTAAAGCAGCTTTTATTATCCTAGTCACACTTGTGAAAACCGGTGACTGGGGAAGTCATCTGCTGAAGGTTTCTGCCACTTTAGAAAAAGCTCTGAAACTTGACCCTGGCAGTCCTGACAGTGCTCCCAGCTCTACAAGCTCTCAGCAAGTCCTCTGAAAACTTATGTAAAATATTGTAGGTAAAGCGCAAGGCAAACAAAACGTGCCTAATAAATGTTGTTGTACTGGCCTCCAGGTAGCACATGCATTCAAAAGAAATTCGAACGGAAGAAATAAAAGTGAATGGACTTCCATTTTACACCTAAGAATTCTTTTCACAGTTACAACTGGGAGACTTGTCCAGCTACACAAATCAAGCTTCTTTTCCAGCATCCTATAAGGGCGCAACCGGCAGCGTGATGTGAGTGGGATACGGAACGTTCTGCTTGGCTGCAGTGGCTGTTTCTGTCTGACCTGCTTTAGAAAACGGTCCTGTGAGCTTTCATTAGGAGTGAAAATGACTGGATGCCAAGGAAGCCCAGAGCGAGCCCTCCCTGAGCTTGACTTTGAGTGTTCATGTCATTATTTTCTGTGCCATTTTCCTTCTGCTACAAATGCATTTTCAGCAACAGAGTGATTTCCCGTTCTTCTTTGATCCTCAGCCCCGGAGTCTTCTGTGCCCAACTCCTGCCCCTTGCAGAGTCTCTTCCCACTGTCTCACTGCTTCACACATTACCCACCCAAATCTAACCCACCACCCACCGCCTGTGCCAGCCTCTTCACCTCCAACCCTCAGGACAGTACTTTCAATTTCTTGGCCAGGCTGGACATCCACTGTGGGATAAGCTCTCCTCTAGGGTTTAGAAAACCCCAAAATCTCAGGCGGGGAATCTCTGCCCAGTCGCCACTCTAATTCCCATTCTTGACAGCTCAGAATGTGCTCCTTTGTTTTCTCCTAGCTCCTCCTGATTGTCGGTTGGAATATTTTCACAACTTCCCTTCTTTGACCATTTCATTTCCTTCAGCCTAACTGTTCTCCTACATCCTGGGCTTTACACCAGCGTGCCTCTCCTTGTTTAGCACTGTCCAGAGACTCAGGGCCAGAGGCCTCCTCTGAACCTTGACCTTCTGGGTGCCCATCTTGGCTGCTTCCTGAGTCAGCGAGGTTTCTCTGCCATGTTCCCAAGGCTGCTCATGACCAGACACTCTTCACTGCTACGGAGGTTGACTCCTGAACGCCTTTGCTTTGCCTCTGATCCTCTTTGGTTTCACTCCCCAAAATTCAGTAACAAAGGGATTCCCAGAATTGAGTCTGAAAATGCTGGAGGATCACTCTGTTGTTTAGTTTGGTTTTTTAATTAGATTCCCCAAGTCAGTTTCCAAAATGAACAGTTCATCATCTACATTAGAAAGATTTTTTCTTAAAATATAAACACTGCAATTTGGGTGGGGAGGAAGAGTCACAAGGGTTGCAGGTGTTTGAATGTCCTATTCAAGGAAGCTGTAAAGTATTCAGGTGCAGTTAAGACTGATAATTAAAGACACTAAGGAGATGACTGTAAAAGTCAGATAATTCTTCAGGTGCTCTAATAGTTTATCCAAAGTAAAAGTTATAAAAGGACTCTAATGAAAGCTTATAGATTATAAGGATAATTCATGTAACTATTATTCCTTTCTACCACATTATAATATTTACATACCCATGCCATCGCTTAGTCGTGTCCAACTCTTTGTGACCCTGTGGAATGTAGCCTACCAGGCTTCTCTGTCCATGGGATTTTCCAGGCAAGAGTACTGGAGTGGGTTGCCATTTCCTTCTCCAGAAGATCTTCCCAACCCAGGGATCGAACCTGGGTCTCCCACGTTGCAGGCAGACGCTTTACCCTCTAAGCCACCAGGGAAGCCTATATAGGAAGCCTATATACCCATACCTATATCAAATACTTTGTCATCATCCTAACCTCTGAAAAACCTTTTAGAAAACACACTTAGTCACATATTTTTGAATCTACTTCAGATGTTTTAATCCACTGTATTATTACACGAAGCTTTTAAACACGTATATCCACTCTTCATTTTTAATAGCAACCCCACAGTTACCCTCTGACTTACTGGTTCATTAACAAACATGTTTACACACTTGACTCTCATACTCAAAACCAATGAGATAATTATTGGATGGTATTTAAATTACACCATATATAGACACCACATAGAGAGAAGCTGAAATTATTTAAGAAAATAACCATAAAAATTAGCGACTGTGAAGCAGAAACGACATGAGGAAAGTGCCCCTGTGAAGACAGTAAACTCAAAGAACATGAGAGCAGAAAGCAAACACGGGCACTGTATTGGGGCTCAGTGCAGAACATATGAGGCTTCCCCAGTGGCTCGGACGGTAAAAGCATCTGCCTACAGTGTGGGAGACCCGGGTTCGATCCCTGGGTTGGGATATATAGAACATATAAAGCAAAATATCTTAAGTATAAACAGACTTAATATATGCAATTAGATGCAAACACCACCATTGGAAGGGCTCAAGAGTAGGCTCCTGTGGGGCTGAAAATTACTTCCAGAACACTACAGAACTGCCCTGAGACTGCCACTGGGACTGCCGAGTGCAGAACACAGGGCCATAACGAGCCCCGAGCCAGGGGTCAGGGCTTCCTGCCCTGTCACCGCCACCATCGCCACAGCCTTTGCCACAACTGCCCTTGACAACCAGGTGGTGGGCGATGGAACACTGCCCTGGCCTAGTGGCTGGGCAAGCCTGTACACACAGCCCCAAGGAGGAAGAGGGCTCACTTCTGCCTTCCAAGTGCTTTTAATTGGTGGAAGCTAATCCATGCATCGAAATTCCTTCCCCACCTGCAAGGAAACTGAGAAAATGTAGATTTTAACTCTCCAGCACCCACAAAGCAGAAAGGCACAGAGAAGGACAGTGGGGTGAAGGACGAGCAAGTCAGGCCACAGTATCTACACAGAGGTCACCTGTGTGCATTCCTCCAAATTACAGAGGATAAATATGAGGATTGTAGAGGGTAAGCCTGAACATGGCATGGCCAATCAAACAATTGCTTTTATTGATTAAATCCAATGTTCTTTTTCCACTACACCCCACTGCCATTCACAAAACAATGTCTGCCATGTGGTTAAATGTTTAATGTCATTTAAAATTAGCAATGAAATATATTTTTAATTGTGGTCATTAGAAGAGCAGGCATCAAGTTGAATTTGAATTATTTTAAAGTAATTATTTTCTGCTTTATTGACTATGCCAAAGCCTTTGACTGTGTGGATCACAATAAACTGTGGAAAATTCTGAAAGAGATAGGAATACCAGACCACCTGGCCTGCCTCTTGAGAAATTTGTATGCAGGTCAGGAAGCAACAGTTAGAACTGGACATGGAACAGCAGACGGTTCCAAATAGGAAAAGGAGTACGTCAAGGCTCCCTGCTTATTTAACTTAGATGCAGAGTACATCATGAGAAATGCTAGGCTGGAAGACGCACAAGCTGGAATCAAGACTGCCCGGTGAAATATCAATAACCTCAGATATGCAGATGACACCACACTGATGGCAGAAAGTGAAGAGGAACAGAAAACCTCTTGATGAAAGCGAAAGAGGAGAGTGAAAAAGTTGGCTTAAAGCTCAACATTCAGAAAATGAAGATCATGGCATCTGGTCCCATCACTTCATGGCAAATAGATGGGGAAACAGTGGAAACAGTGGCTGACTTTATTTTTGGGGGGGCGCCAAAATCACTGCAGATGGTGACTGCAGCCATGAAATTAAAAGACACTTACTCCTTGGAAGGAAAGTTATGACCAACCTAGACAGTAAAAAAGCAGAGACATTACTTTGCCAACAAAGGTCCGTCTAGTCAAGGCTATGGTTTTTCCACTGGGCATGTATGGATGTGAGAGTTGGACTGTGAAGAAGGCTGAGCACTGAAGAACTGATGCTTTTGAACTGAGGTATCGGAGAAGACTCTTTAGAATCCCTTGGACTGCAAGGAGATTCAACCAGTCCATTCTGAAAGAGATCAGCCCTGAGATTTCTTTAGAAGGAATGATGCTAAAGCTGAAACTCCAGTACTTTGGCCATCTCATGCAAAGAGTTGACTCATTGGAAAAGACTCTGATTCTGGAAGGGATTGGGGGCAGGAAGAGAAGGGGACGACAGAGGATGAGATGGCTGGATGGCATCACTGACTCGATATACATGAGTTTGAGTGAACTCCAGGAGTTGGTGATGGACAGGGAGGCCTGGCATGCTGTGATGCATGGGCTCACAAAGAGTCGGACATGACTGAGCAACTGAACTGAACTGAAAGTAATTATTAAAGAATTATTAAATTATTAAGAATTATTGAAGGATATATTATATTCAATATAATTCAAAATGGTATATGAAATTCAACTTTAAGATCTGTACTGAAAAGACTTTGGGGCTCTTTTTTTCTGTTAGGAGTAATAACTCTTTTGCCTCAGAGTAAAAATAAACAGAAAAATAAATTGACCAAAGTCTCCTCTTCATTAGGAATAAATGACCTAGTCATTTGGATTTGGGCTTTAACAACAACAAAAAAACTGATAATAAGAAAATTGGATGCTGGAGACCAAGACACACAAAATGCTTGTATTCAGTGAAACGTTATGGCAGGTGGGAGATTTGGAAGTGTGTATAATTTAAGTAAGTCTTGAGAATGGATCTTTAACTATCAGGAAGAACTTGATGCCCCTTCCCACTTGACTCCTGTAGCCCAAAGGAGTTGTTTAATTTCACAAATGTGTTTGGTTCTTCTGATTTTAATTTGCTGTTGTTTCTAACCCTAAAAGATTCTAGTTCAAGATGAACTAAAGAGGCTCTGGTGTGCAGTGTTGATATTCCCCTCCATCTGTCCCGAGATTCTTCCATTCTTTCCGCCTGGCCTCCAATCTCACCCTGCATTCTCTATTCTTCCTTCCATCCATTAATCAGTCTGGGACCAGCAGATTCACCTTCACTCCTGACACACTTAGTCACTTTTTAACCCTCCTTTTTTGGAGAAGGAAATGGCAACCCACTCCAGTACTGTTGCCTGGAGAATCCCATGGAGGGAGGAGCCTGGTAGGCTACAGTCCATGGGGTCGCAAAGAATCGGACACGACTGAGCAACTTCACACCTTGTGTGTTTTAGACCCTTTTTAGGCCTTTATATTGGTTACTTTGGGGTTAATTATGAGCTTTATAACTATAACCTAGACAGCATATTAAAAAGCAGAGACATTACTTTGTCAACAAAGGTCCATCTAGTTAAAGCTATGGTTTTTTCCAGTAGTATGTATGGATGTGAGAGCTGGACCATAAAGAAAGCTGAGCACCGAAGAACTGATGCTTTTGAACTGTGGTACTGGAGAAGGCTCCTGAGAGCCCCTTGGCCAGGTCTCAAACCAGTCCATCCTAAAGGAAATCAACCATGAATACTCATCTGAAGGACTGATTCTGAAGCTGCAGCTCCAATTCTTTGGCCACCTGATGTGAAGAGCTGACTCACTGGAAAAGACCCTGATGCTGGGAAAGATTGAAGGCAGGAGGAGAAGGGGACGACAGAGGTTGAGATGGCTGGATGACATCACTGACTCAATGGGCATGAGTTTGAGTAAGCTCTGGGAGATGGTAAAGGACAGGGAGGGCTGGCATGCTGTAGTCCATGGGGTTGCAAAGAATTGGACATGACTGACTGACTGAACAACAACTAGATCGTGGTTGTAGTCTACGGAGTCTTGCGGCTTTCATTAAATATTAGACTTTTAAGATTCATGCATGTACTTGCATTAGCAGTTGCTCATTCCTTTTCAATATTCTCTAATAATCTGTTGCATAAATATATCATAGTTTATTTATTCACAGTCTTGTCAAGGCAGATTTCTGCCCCCCCCACCAGGTTTTTACCATGAGGAACAACACTGTATGAACATTTTTGTACAGATTTCCTATCACATATATGCATTGAATATTTTTCCGCTAACTTATAGGAATGGAATTACTAGGTCTTAGAGAATATTTGTGGTCAAATTTGTAAAACAAGTCACACTGCTTTCTAGGGTTCCTGTGCAAACTTATACTTCTCTTCATAACATGTAAGAGGTGTCCTTGTGTTGTCCCTCAGTCCCACCTAATTGTCTTTGTAAAATTTACTAATTCTTACCCATCTAGAAGCAAAATGGTAATTTTTGTAAACTTAACTTGCATTTCCCTGAGTATTAGTGAGATCGACTGTATTTTCTTCCATTTTTAGCCATCCATGCTGCCTCTTCTGTCAAACAACTCTTCACATCTTGTACCCATTTTATTATTGGGTTGACTGTCATTTTCTTACTGATTTATAGAAGTGCTTTGCATAATAATTTTTGGTTGACTATATAACCTGCAAGTTTCTCCTAGTTTGCTGATTGCTTTTCACATTCTTTGTTGTATTTTTGATAATTATAGTTTTTAATTTAATGTAGTTTAATACTTAATTTACTTCACAATTATAGCTTTTAGTCTTTAAAAATTTATTCCTACAATGAGGTAAGAAAATATTCTTTTGCTTTTTTTTAGAGCTAAAAATACTGCCTTGCAAATTTAATTATGTATCTGGAGTTGGTTTTTGTGTATGAATGAGACACAAATCAAATCCAAGTTTTCCATGTGAATAAATAATTGGGCAATTCCATTTAAATACAGTTTATTCTATTCCAAGTGTTGGCAAGACCGCTTCTGTCGTGTACTGCTTTTCATCTCCATATGGATCTTTCTGAGCCTCTGCTCTATTTATTCACACCCTGAGCCAATTTCACACTTTCTCAGTTGTAGTATAATAAATCTTGCTGTATTATCTGCTATATTATCTGGCAGCTCTCTTTCCTCAGCTTGAGGATTGTAAGTCTTATTTTCCCTTCAACTCTTCCATTCTAACTCAACTTCACAAACATAAGACTCCCCTTGTCATTACTTACCCCTGCACTCCCCATCCAACACTTTTCCTCCTGCCACATCTGCAGCTTGGCCAGAAAGTTGATGGAAGAACTGGCCACACAATTGACCAAACCAGAATCCTGGGTGCTGTCATTGACCCCTCTCTGTTACTCAACCCACTCGATGATGCATCAGATCTTGTAGACCCTCACTCATATCACACCTGGTATTCTCTTAGTCTGGAAAGGGACAGTTAGGACCTTATGAACAACATTTTAAAAACTGTTTGAAGGAAGACAAGTACAGTTTGAATATTAAGACTGTTTGACAAAGTCCAAACAGAAGACAGAACTGAGATCATGGAAAGTAATCAGTAAGGTTTTAGGTGCCCCTGTGTTCAGAGTAGAGAATCAAACCACAGGATTCACTGACCCAATCGTAGAGAAAATCAATGTAACAGGATTAGAAAATCCAGATACTGGGGATACCAGCTCAGACAGAACCAAATTCTGCTGTTAGGAATGGAGAGCAAAGAAGGCAAGTCAGTCAAGGGGGAGACTTGGTTATTGGGAGAAACTGGTCCTGAAATCCAGTGCTTTAAGGTCAGATAAGTGGGGCCTCCAAATTAAACCTGAGGTCTATCTTTCCCTCTTATCTGGAGACTTCAAATCTGTGGCAAGGCAGCTTTGACAGAATAAAATATAAAAGAAACTCAGTGATCTCACTGGATAACAAAAGCAGAAATTAAACTTTACTGATTGCTATGTGCCAGGCATTTTTTGGCACCATCCTGAGTCATTTCCTCTTATGATGCCATTAAACTTCATCAACACAGTAAACAATGTAATGTAAGCATCATTGTTATTCTCAGATGAGGAAACTGAGGCTTAGGAAGGTAATGTTCTCGAACTAAACTAAAGGGTTAGCCCCAGCAGTCTGGCTCAAAACCTGCTGCAATTACCTTCTATGAAAAGTGTGCCTTGTCATAGACAACAGACTTGTGAACACAGCAGGGGAAGGAGAGGGGTGAGACGAACAGAGAGTAGCACTGATGTATGCACACTGTCGTGTTTAAAACAGATGGCTAGTGGGGGCTGCTGTGGAACACAGGGAGCTCGAACCGTGCTCTGCGATGACCTAAGGGAAGGCTGGGGGCGGGGGTGGCAGGAAGGTTCCAGAGAGAAGGCATATACGTATACTTCTGGTTGATTCCCGTTGCTGTACAGCAGAAACCAACACAGCACTATAAAGCAATTATCCTCAAATTAAACATAATTTTTTTAAAAGTGTGCCTTTTAACTATAGCTATGGATGTTATTCATGCCGCCATTTAGCATGTGGAAAAACAATCCAAGAAGATTAAGAAATTTGTATGTTAGAGTTGACTCNNGATGCTGGGAGGGATAGGGGGCAGGAGGAGAAGGGGATGACAGACAGTGAGATGGCTGGATGGCATCACGACTCGATGGACGTGAGTTTGAGTGAACTCCAGGAGATGGTGATGGACAGGGAGGCCTGGCGTGCTGTGATTCATGGGGTCGCAAAGAGTCAGAGACGACTGAGCGACTGAACTGAACTGAACTGATGTTGTAGTTTAAGCAGTTCTAGAACTCAAGATTCCCCAGTCATGTGTTTATAATCTTAAAGCCTCATTCTTCCACTTATGAATAAAGGACTATATCTTATCTGAGAGAAAACCAAAACTCTCAAGAGTTTAGGTGCCATCTTTCTTAGAGCCAGCAGCAGAAACAAAAGAAAACTGCCTTCTAGCCGTGCGATGCCACACTTCACAGTAAGGCTGGCTTTGTCTTTACGAAACAGTTATTTATTAGGATCATCCTAGGTACATCCAGACTCAAGCAGAAATAAGATTAGACCTCAGACGTATGTTCCACTTACCAGAAAATCTAATTCACAATTTTGATATACCCAACAGATATTCCCATTAACAAATCTTAATGCTGGGGATGGAAGAAGGGAGGGTGACTAAAACAAAGATGCCGAAATACAGAGCGGCTATTACATGTTGCAGGGCCAAGATATGCAGGCTTGGAACTGAGCCATTGTAAAGAACAATGGACCACAGGCTTCCCTGGTGGCTCAGACAGTATAGAGTCCACTTGCAATGTTGGAGACCCAGATTCGAGCCCTGGGTCGGGAAGATCCCCTGGAGAAGGGAATGGCTGGAGAATTCCATGTACAGTCCATGGGGTTGCAAAGAGTCAGCATGACTGAGCGACTAATACTTCCACCTTTCACACAATGGACAGCAATTAACATGATGAAGCACAAACTCAGTGAGACTGCAAAGTCCTGGAGTACCTGGAACTGGTGATTTAACTCAAAAATTCTGTGTCCTCTTACATTTCTGTCCTATAACAAGATACTCCCCCATGCCCCCTTGACCCCAGGCTCAGTTACGCTTGCCTCTGGCTTTCCCAAGCTGCTCTCAGTCTTGCCTGCTTTGTGTCTGATCCCTGGTCTTGTCTTCCTCATGGGACTTAACATATTTCCTTGGCTTCCTGCTTCAGTCCCGTAGGAGTCAGACGTTCAGAACCCAAGTGACACCATCCAGGGCCACCTTCACTCAAGTCTTGGGCTCACCAGAGGCCAAAACAGTATCCACAGATACTGAAAAAAGGACTGAAATCAACACTCTTACACCCCACCTGTAGGTTAAAAGAGGTTTCTGGTTTTGCAAGAATTCAGAGTATATCACTCATGCCATTTAGGAAAAAATTACTCCTTTGGCTCAGACAATAAAGTGTCTGCCTGCAATGCAAGAGACGTCAGTTCGATCCCTGGACTGGGAGGATCCCCTAGAGGAGGAAATGGCAATCCACTCCAGTACTTTTGCCTGGAAAATCCCATGGATGGAGGAGTCTGGAAGACTACAGTCCATGGGGTCACAAAGAGTCCGACACAACTTCACTTTCACTTTCTGCCGAAATATTCTAGTAAAACAATCTTAGTTCTCACAAATATCTCACACAAATGTCCCAGAAGAAGACACATAGGAAAGACTTACATGTAATAAAACATGTGTATAGATACAGGTGAATTTGGCCTTGGAATGCGATATGAAGCAGGGCAAAGACTAATAGAGTTTTGCCAAGAAAATGCACTGGTCATAGCAAACACCCTCTCCCAACAACACAAAAGAAGACTCTACACATGGACATCACCAGATGATCAATACTGCAATCAGATTGATTATATTCTTTGCAGCCAAAGACGGAGAAGCTCTATAGAGTCAAAAAAAAAAAAAACAAAACAAGATGCAGGAGCTGACTGTGGCTCAGATTATGAACTCCTTATTACCAAATTCAGACTTAAACTGAAGAAAGTAGGGAAAACCACTAGACCATTCAGGTATGACCTAAATCAAATCCCTTATGATTATACAGTGGAAGTGAGAAATAGATTTAAGGGCCTAGATCTGATCCCTGATGAACTGTGGAATAGGGTTCGGGTGACATTGTACAGGAGACAAAAATGGCTGTCTGGAGAGGCCTTACAAATAGCTATAAAAAGAAGAGAAGCAAAAAGCAAAGGAGAAAAGGAAAGATAT